>SJYW01035856.1:931901-970851 GCA_006410735.1 Raphicerus campestris | reverse complement strand
ATTCATGGGGTCGCAGAGTCGGACACGACTGAGCGACTGAACTGAACTGATGCATGTTCTTAGAAACATTCATCTTCTAGGTTAAGATGGAACTCAGACTGAAGATTCAATAATCTTCATTTGTCTACTATTGTTTAACAATCTGCTGTTATCTAGCAGGAAACAGTTCAGTTCAGTCGCTCAGTTCAGTCGCTCAGTCGTGTCCGACTCTTTGCAACCCCATGAACTGCAGCACACCAGGTCTCCCTGTCCATCACCAACTCCCAGAGTTCACTCAGACTCACGTCCATTGAGTCGGTGGTGCCATCCAGCCATCATCCTTGGTCGTCCCCTTCTCCTCCCGCCCCCAATCCCTCCCAGCATCCGAGTCTTTTCCAATGAGTCAACTCTTCGCATGAGGTGGCCAAAGTACTGGAGTTTCAGCTTTAGCATCATTCTTTCCAAAGAAATCCCAGGGCTGATCTTCAGAATGGACTGGTTGGATCTGCTTGCAGTCCAAGGGACTCTCAAGAGTCTTCTCCAACACCACAGTTCAAAAGCATCAATTCTTTGGTGCTCAGCCTTCTTCACAGTCCAACTCTCACATCCATACACGACCACAGGAAAAACCATAGCCTTGACTAGATGGATCTTAGTTGGCAAAGTAATGTCCAAAATCACTGCAGATGGTGACTGCAGCCATGAAATTAAAAGATGCTTACTCCTTGGAAGAAAAGTTATGACCAACCTAGATAGCATATTCAAAAGCAGAGACATTACTTTGCCGACTAAGCAGGAAACAGCCATCTGTAAATGTATTACTGAAGATTTTTTTGATATAAGGAGGGATCTGTTACATTGAACAAACTTTTACATTTCAGAATTACTGCAATTCAGGGGAGTACTGAAGGTCAGGTGGAGCTTGGTTCAAAGGTGTGAATTGTTAGCTTACAGTTAATTCAAAAAAAGGAAAAATATCAAAATATAAGTTTTGTATAGTATAATTACAACTAGTTTAAATTTATGTTAATTTCTGACCTCCATTGGAATATGAGTAATATCTCTCATGGCTGTGAGATATTACTTGAAGTTACTTAAAGGGGTAAATAAATTAAACCTACATAATTGAAAAGGGAATGTTCACATATTTTCCTAATTGTGTTCCATTAGGACAGAATTTTCATTTTTAGGAAATTAATTCCATTGAACTTGATGTTTAAGACAGAGACGTGGAAAGAATCAAACCACTTAGCACTTAATTTTTTTCAGGCCATTAGCAAACCCACATATAACTTCCTGTGATGTACTTGTATATTATATTCCCTATGCTTCCCCCATGGGAGATGAGTCAGAAGATATTTTGTGCCACTGAAGTCACAGAAAACAGAAACTCCAGCTGCTCAGGCTTTGTTGTGCAGAGTTATTGTTCAGTCACCAAGTCATGTCTGACTCTTTGCAGCCCCATGGACTGCAGCACACCAGGCCTCCCTGTCCCTCACCATCTCCTGGAGTTTGCCCAAGTTCACATCCATTGAGTTGATGATGCCATCCAACCATCTCATCCTCTGTGGCCCCCTTCTCCTCCTGCCCTCAGTCTTTCTCAGTGTCAGAGTCTTTTCCAATGAGTCAGTTCTTCACATCAGGTGGCCAGAGTATTGGAGCTTCAGCTTCAGCATCATTGAATAATTTCAATGAGTATTCAGGGTTGATTTCCTTTAAGATTGACTGGTTTGAGCTCCTTGCAGTCCAGGGGACTCTCAAGAGTCTACTCCAGCACCACATTTTGATGGCATCAATTCTTCGGTGCTCAGTCTTCTTTATGGTCCAACTCTTGTATCTGTATGTGACTACTGGAAAGACCATAACCTTGACTATAAGGACCTTTGTTACATTGTCTAGGTTTGACATAGCATTCTTTCCAAGAAGCAGTCGTCTTCTGATTTCATGATTGTAGTCACCATCCACAGTGATTTTAGAGCCCCAAAGAAGAAATTTGTCACAGCTTCCACCTTTTCTTCTTCTATTTGCCATGAAGTGATGGGAGCTGATGCCATGATCTCAGTGTTTTTTTTTTTTTTTAAATATTGAGTTTTAAGCCAGCTTTTTCACTCTCCTCTTTCGCCCTCATCAAGGGGCTCTTTAGTTCCTCTTCACTTTCTGCCATTATAGTGGTATCATCTGAGATTGTTGATATTTCTCCTGGCATTCTTGATTCCAGCTTGTAACTCATCCAGCCCTGCATTTCACATGATGTGCTTTGCATATACGTTAAATAAGCAGGGTGACAGTGTACAGCCTTGTGTACTCCTTTCTCAATTTTGAACTAGTCTGTTGTTCCATATAAGGTTCTAACTGTTGCTTCTTGACCCACATACATGTTTCTCAGGAGATGGGTAAGATGGTCTGGTATTCCCATCTCTTGAAGAGTTTTGTGATCCACACAGTCAAATGCTTTAGTGTAGTCGGTGAAACAGAAGTCGATGTTTTTCTGGAATTCCCTTGCTTTCTCTATGATGCAGCAAATGTTGGCAATTTGACCTCTGGTTCCTCTGCCTTTTCTAAACCCAGCTTGTACATCTGGAAGTTCTTGATTCAAGTACTTCTGAAGCCTAGCTTGAAGGATTTTTAGCATAACCTTGGGAAGTGGGTGCAATTGTCCGATAGTTTGAACACTCTTTAGTATTGCCCTTCTTGGGAAGTGGGATGAAGAATAACCTTTTTCAGTCTTGTGGCCAGCGCTGGGTTTTCCAAATTCACTGACATATTGAGTGCAGCACTTTCATAGCATTATCTTTTAGGATTTTAAGTATTTCCACTGGAATTCCATCACCTCCACTAGCTATCCTGGTAGCAGTGCTTCCTAAGGCCCACTTGACTTCATGCTTCAGGATATATGGCTCTAGGTGAGTGACCACCCCATTGTGGTTGTTCCAGTCAGGAAGATCTTTTCTTGTACAGTTCTTCTGTGTATTCTTGCCATCTCTTCTTGACCTTTGCTGCTTCTATTAGTTCTTTACCATTTCTGTCCTTTATTGTGCCTATCTTTGCATGAAATGTTCCTTTGCTATCTCCAGTTTTCTTGAAGAGATCTCTAATCTTTACCCTTCTGTTCTTTTCCTCTGTTTCTTTGCACTGTTCATTGAAGGGGGCCTTCTTGTCTCTCCTTGCTCTTCTCTGGAACACTGTATTCAGTTGGGTATACCTTTCCCTTTCTCCCTTGCTTTTTGCTTCTCTTCTTTCCTCAGTTATTTGTAAAGCCTCCTCGGATGATCACTTTGCCTTCTTGCATTTCTTTTTCTTTGGGATGATTTTGGTCACTGCCTCCTGTACGATATTACGTATTTCTGTCCATAATTCTTCAGGCAATCTGTTTACCAGATCTAATTGCTTGAATCTGTTCGTCACCTCCACTATATAATCATCTGAGATTTGATTTAGGTCATATCTGAATGACCTAGTGGTTTTCCCTGCTTTCTTTAGTTTAAGCCTGATGTTGTGCAGAGACAATTGTTAAAAGTAAGAAAAAGTTTTATTTGGGGGGGGGAAACCCCACAGAACCATAACACTTCACCAAATAGCATTTAAAAGGCTATTATTTGATGTAAGAAATGCCCAAAATAAGCTGAAAAATCAATCAAACAAAAAATCACCATTGTTTATTTTAAAAACATGTCCCAGGAAATTTTATGACTTTAGTAATTACAGAGTATGAAGCGCCCAAAGAACCACTCTTGACCTCAGGAAAAATGAAATACTAAATATAAGCATGTAATTATACTATTAGTCACTATCTGGTCACTATTTTGTAAGTACTTTATATGCATTATTTTATTTAATACTCTCAGCAACCTAGGAGATAATTACTATTATGATTTCCATATTATAGAAGTGGAGACCCAAGTTTCAAGAGGTGAAATAAATTATCCAGAGCCACTGAATGTACCAGTTAATTTCTATTCTACAGCATACTTTTTCTATAATAAACAGCTTCATTTATTCAGCTCAGAAATTTGTGGGCAAGCAATTGAGGTCGGCTTAGTGGGCAGTTCTATGACTAACCTTGCTGGGCTCACACACAGGTCTGAGGGTACCACCCCATTTCATAGTCTCTGATCAAAAGATAGGCTACTGGGCCATGCACATGGCAGTCCCAGGAATCCAAGAGAGGACAGTCCCAATGCCCAAGCTTCTGCTTATGTCACAAAGCAAATAATATGGCAAAGCCAGATGCAAGGAGTAAAGAAATAAGACTCTTATCTCTTGACTGGAGAAGCTGCATAGTCACAGTGTGAAGAGGAATAGGATTTTTGGCTGCTTTGAAATCCATCAGTCAGAGCCAGTCTTTGTCCAGATTTTGACAAGTTGTAGAGCCAGCCTTTGTCCAGATTTCAAAACCCAAGTCCCTAATACTGATCCTATAGTATAAATACTGATCAGTATTAATTACAGTATTAATTAATACTAATTAATAACAATTAATATCAGGATCGATACTGATCAGTCCTAATACTGATCCTCTCAAAAGTGGATTCCTTCAAAGTTTTCAAGATGACTGTCCCACTTTTTGAAGGGTACTTGACTTCTTTTCTAAGTCCCTGCTAGCATCGCTAAGTCAACGGACACGAATTTGAGCAAACTCTGGGAGATAGCAGAGGACAGAGGACCTGGTGGGCTATGGTGCTGCAGAGTCGGACATGACTGAATGACTGAACTACAACAATAACAACAATCTTCAACCCCTGACAAACATTAGTTCTGTGTACCCCTGTTCTGTGCATCCATTCACTAGAGCACTTATCACCTTATAACAAAGCATTTATCATAATACAGTGTTTACTGTCTAGACTAGGCAGGGGTTATGTCTAATTATTTTCTATAGCTCTGATCCTTGACCCAGTCTTTGGTACAGAATTTGTGCTCAAAAACAACTTGCTGAATAAAGTCATGATGATTTACATGTTTATAATCATTCACGTCCATTGTAATTGACAATGGCATCGAATAGCTGGCAGTGTTTATTGCTATCATCTTCAGTTAAACATTCTTAAATGCTTTGAAAAACAGCAATGATAAACATTTTACTTTTGGAAAAGTTTTCCATTTCTTTGTTATTTTAGGTGTCCCCTGATGATATCAGTGGGCTTCCCAGATGCCCCTCGTGGTAAAGAATTCTCCTGCTGGGGCAGGAGACAGAGAGAGACACAGGTTTGATCTCTGGGTTGGAAAGATCCCCTGGAGGAGCGCATGGCAACTCACTCCAGTATTCTTGCCTGGAGAGTCCCGTGGACAGAGGAGCCTGGCAGGCACAGTCCATAGGGTTGCACAGAGTCGGACAAGACTGAAGTGACTTAGCATGCACATAGTATCAGTAATATTAATTTTTTTAAAAAAGAAAATTAGATGCACAGAGCAAGAAAGGAATTTGGAACCAATTTCACATCCAGTTTAGTAATGTCGAGGATGGAGTGTGCACAAGGTTCTCCACCTTGTCTGAGCTTTTTAAGAAAGCCACTTTCAGCACCCCAAAAGAAACAGGTGCTCAGAAGCCCTCTCCCTTCCTGGAAATTGAGTAGTACCCTTTGACATACTGCCTGGAAGGCCCATGGCTTGACTGGGAATCACTGCTTTTCTTGTGAACTCCTTCTCTTTAGTAGCCGATGAAACTCTGGGCTGCTTCCATGGACATTTCAGTTCTTTTCTCCCCAACACTCCTCCAGCTAATCCATGTCATGCAGGGCCTCACTCCTCATCTGCACTTTGCTGTTTGAATGTTCCCTGTATACTCTAGGGCACTCAGAGGAATGTTCCCTGCACATTCCATACACACTCAGAGGCAGGTGTATGGGTAAGCACAAAGGGATCGGAAGTTGGTGCACTTCACACCAGGTGCAAGAGTGAGAGAGGTGTAAGAGAAAAATACTGAGATCCGAAGCTTAACTTTTTCTTTAGTGTTTCTAATACCACCAAAAAGCTGGTAGAATGCTGATTTATCTATGTTCCCCAGATGATAGGAACCAATATTTACTTTGACTGCTATACACAGAGCACATCTGTACTCGACACTTGCCAGCTGGGAGCCCTTGGCAAGCTACTAGTTTGTGAGCTCCAATTTTCTCCTNAAGGATTTTTAGCATAACCTTGGGAAGTGGGTGCAATTGTCCGATAGTTTGAACACTCTTTAGTATTGCCCTTCTTGGGAAGTGGGATGAAGAATAACCTTTTTCAGTCTTGTGGCCAGCGCTGGGTTTTCCAAATTCACTGACATATTGAGTGCAGCACTTTCATAGCATTATCTTTTAGGATTTTAAGTATTTCCACTGGAATTCCATCACCTCCACTAGCTATCCTGGTAGCAGTGCTTCCTAAGGCCCACTTGACTTCATGCTTCAGGATATATGGCTCTAGGTGAGTGACCACCCCATTGTGGTTGTTCCAGTCAGGAAGATCTTTTCTTGTACAGTTCTTCTGTGTATTCTTGCCATCTCTTCTTGACCTTTGCTGCTTCTATTAGTTCTTTACCATTTCTGTCCTTTATTGTGCCTATCTTTGCATGAAATGTTCCTTTGCTATCTCCAGTTTTCTTGAAGAGATCTCTAATCTTTACCCTTCTGTTCTTTTCCTCTGTTTCTTTGCACTGTTCATTGAAGGGGGCCTTCTTGTCTCTCCTTGCTCTTCTCTGGAACACTGTATTCAGTTGGGTATACCTTTCCCTTTCTCCCTTGCTTTTTGCTTCTCTTCTTTCCTCAGTTATTTGTAAAGCCTCCTCGGATGATCACTTTGCCTTCTTGCATTTCTTTTTCTTTGGGATGATTTTGGTCACTGCCTCCTGTACGATATTACGTATTTCTGTCCATAATTCTTCAGGCAATCTGTTTACCAGATCTAATTGCTTGAATCTGTTCGTCACCGCCACTATATAATCATCTGAGATTTGATTTAGGTCATATCTGAATGACCTAGTGGTTTTCCCTGCTTTCTTTAGTTTAAGCCTGATGTTGTGCAGAGACAATTGTTAAAAGTAAGAAAAAGTTTTATTTGGGGGGGGGAAACCCCACAGAACCATAACACTTCACCAAATAGCATTTAAAAGGCTATTATTTGATGTAAGAAATGCCCAAAATAAGCTGAAAAATCAATCAAACAAAAAATCACCATTGTTTATTTTAAAAACATGTCCCAGGAAATTTTATGACTTTAGTAATTACAGAGTATGAAGCGCCCAAAGAACCACTCTTGACCTCAGGAAAAATGAAATACTAAATATAAGCATGTAATTATACTATTAGTCACTATCTGGTCACTATTTTGTAAGTACTTTATATGCATTATTTTATTTAATACTCTCAGCAACCTAGGAGATAATTACTATTATGATTTCCATATTATAGAAGTGGAGACCCAAGTTTCAAGAGGTGAAATAAATTATCTAGAGCCACTGAATGTACCAGTTAATTTCTATTCTACAGCATACTTTTTCTATAATAAACAGCTTCATTTATTCAGCTCAGAAATTTGTGGGCAAGCAATTGAGGTCGGCTTAGTGGGCAGTTCTATGACTAACCTTGCTGGGCTCACACACAGGTCTGAGGGTACCACCCCATTTCATAGTCTCTGATCAAAAGATAGGCTACTGGGCCATGCACATGGCAGTCCCAGGAATCCAAGAGAGGACAGTCCCAATGCCCAAGCTTCTGCTTATGTCACAAAGCAAATAATATGGCAAAGCCAGATGCAAGGAGTAAAGAAATAAGACTCTTATCTCTTGACTGGAGAAGCTGCATAGTCACAGTGTGAAGAGGAATAGGATTTTTGGCTGCTTTGAAATCCATCAGTCAGAGCCAGTCTTTGTCCAGATTTTGACAAGTTGTAGAGCCAGCCTTTGTCCAGATTTCAAAACCCAAGTCCCTAATACTGATCCTATAGTATTAATACTGATCAGTATTAATTACAGTATTAATTAATACTAATTAATAACAATTAATATCAGGATCGATACTGATCAGTCCTAATACTGATCCTCTCAAAAGTGGATTCCTTCAAAGTTTTCAAGATGACTGTCCCACTTTTTGAAGGGTACTTGACTTCTTTTCTAAGTCCCTGCTAGCATCGCTAAGTCAACGGACACGAATTTGAGCAAACTCTGGGAGATAGCAGAGGACAGAGGACCTGGTGGGCTATGGTGCTGCAGAGTCGGACATGACTGAATGACTGAACTACAACAATAACAACAATCTTCAACCCCTGACAAACATTAGTTCTGTGTACCCCTGTTCTGTGCATCCATTCACTAGAGCACTTATCACCTTATAACAAAGCATTTATCATAATACAGTGTTTACTCTCTAGACTAGGCAGGGGTTATGTCTAATTATTTTCTATAGCTCTGATCCTTGACCCAGTCTTTGGTACAGAATTTGTGCTCAAAAACAACTTGCTGAATAAAGTCATGATGATTTACATGTTTATAATCATTCACGTCCATTGTAATTGACAATGGCATCGAATAGCTGGCAGTGTTTATTGCTATCATCTTCAGTTAAACATTCTTAAATGCTTTGAAAAACAGCAATGATAAACATTTTACTTTTGGAAAAGTTTTCCATTTCTTTGTTATTTTAGGTGTCCCCTGATGATATCAGTGGGCTTCCCAGATGCCCCTCGTGGTAAAGAATTCTCCTGCTGGGGCAGGAGACAGAGAGAGACACAGGTTTGATCTCTGGGTTGGGAAGATCCCCTGGAGGAGCGCATGGCAACTCACTCCAGTATTCTTGCCTGGAGAGTCCCGTGGACAGAGGAGCCTGGCAGGCACAGTCCATAGGGTTGCACAGAGTCGGACAAGACTGAAGTGACTTAGCATGCACATAGTATCAGTAATATTAATTTTTTTAAAAAAGAAAATTAGATGCACAGAGCAAGAAAGGAATTTGGAACCAATTTCACATCCAGTTTAGTAATGTCGAGGATGGAGTGTGCACAAGGTTCTCCACCTTGTCTGAGCTTTTTAAGAAAGCCACTTTCAGCACCCCAAAAGAAACAGGTGCTCAGAAGCCCTCTCCCTTCCTGGAAATTGAGTAGTACCCTTTGACATACTGCCTGGAAGGCCCATGGCTTGACTGGGAATCACTGCTTTTCTTGTGAACTCCTTCTCTTTAGTAGCCGATGAAACTCTGGGCTGCTTCCATGGACATTTCAGTTCTTTTCTCCCCAACACTCCTCCAGCTAATCCATGTCATGCAGGGCCTCACTCCTCATCTGCACTTTGCTGTTTGAATGTTCCCTGTATACTCTAGGGCACTCAGAGGAATGTTCCCTGCACACTCCATACACACTCAGAGGCAGGTATATGGGTAAGCACAAAGGGATCGGAAGTTGGTGCACTTCACACCAGGTGCAAGAGTGAGAGAGGTGTAAGAGAAAAATACTGAGATCCGAAGCTTAACTTTTTCTTTAGTGTTTCTAATACCACCAAAAAGCTGGTAGAATGCTGATTTATCTATGTTCCCCAGATGATAGGAACCAATATTTACTTTGACTGCTATACACAGAGCACATCTGTACTCGACACTTGCCAGCTGGGAGCCCTTGGCAAGCTACTAGTTTGTGAGCTCCAATTTTCTCCTATGTATCTTGTGGAGCACAGTATTGATGGGATGATTAGACAGATTATGCATATAGAGCAGGCCGAACCCAGGGGAAGTGCTTAACAAAATGGACTACTAGTTTTTACCGTTGTTAGTATTAGTACACCAGTGTTCCCAATAAATCTCAATTCTTAGCTTAACTTTCCGTTTATTATTTTTGAGTTATAAAGATATTTTAAAGAACAGATTAAAGTGAATTCCTTGGCTGTCCAATGGTTACAACTTCAAGCTTTCACTGCCACGGACATGGGTTTAATAAGGAAAAAAACAGATTAAAGCTCATAAAAATAAAAAAAGTAGAACCCAAATTTCCATACCATTAGCAAATCCAATTGTCTTCATTTTCCATGTTGCTGTTCAGTCCTTATCCATACATATAGGTAGTTTTTCTCCTAGTTGTAATCAATACGAAGGGAACTACTTTGGTGTATGTAAATATTTTTTCACTAGTGTTATACCCTGAAATATATTTCAGTCACCTGAATTTTAAAGGTTCAAGTAACAATAGCTAGCCAGAATGTTAGTTTTGTCATCTACAGTAAGTTACATAGTTCTTTTTGTTTAGATACTGCTTTGCAACTTTTCATATATGCATTTTTGTTTAACATGGTAATCTTGGAAGATTATAATAATGGAATATGAATTACTATAAATAACACTCAGTGCTTACTATGTGCCAAGTATTCTCATCATTATTATCCCTGTTTGACTCTCAGGGAAGCCAAGTGTCTCCCTCAGTCTCACAAATCCAGTGAAACATTGAAATGAGTCTAAAGATCCAGATCCTGTAGCTACTATTCCAATTTACTATCCTGTAGCTACTTCTTTCCAATTTACCCCCTTCCAGAAAATCCTGGTTGTTGGGTCATTAAATCTGGAGTGCTCTCAGTGTAAACAATTTTGTTGGTTCCTATAAAACAAAAGTCAAATTAACCTAGGAACTCTTTTGAACAAGAAAAATTGGTTTAGGAAGCTTCACTGAGTCCTTCTCAATGGGCCTTACAGATGATAATAAGAACAATTAAGAATATCACAAAAAACTTGGAAAAAAACCCAAAAAAGCTATTATTTCAATGAGGTAAAAATTTTTTTTCTTTTAAAAAGGGAGTTACCACAGTTCAGTTCAGTTCAGTCGCTCAGTTGTGTCCGACTCTTCGCGACCCCATGAACTGCAGCATGCCAGGCCTCCCTGTCCATCACCATCTCCCAGAGTTCACTCAGACTCACGTCCATCAAGTCTGTGATGCCATCCAGCCATCTCACCCTCTGTTGTCCCCTTCTCCTCCTGCCCCCAATCCTTCCCAGCATCAGAGTCTTTTCCAATGAGTCAACTCTTCGCATGAGGTGGCCAAAGTACTGGAGTTTCAGCTTTAGCATCATTCNGTACTATTCTTGTTTCCTGAGGTATTCACGTACCCATAACTACCTACTTTATTAACTGTCTAGTTGAAATTTTTAAAAATTCTGTAAGTGCCATCACAAAGACATTCCCATGGGAGCATCACAGGCGCCCATTTTCCTATTAATATAACTACATTAAAGTGCCATTCAAGTTCTTTAGACTCTCTCTGTGTGGGTGCCTAAAGTATCTTATTCATTCACTCAACACATAAATTAAATATTAGCATTGCTAAAATTATAGACACAATGACTAACGCCCAGAGGAAGATACATAAAATAGCAAAAATTCAAAAAGGAGACATAACTTCTAAAAGTAAATTGCTTACAAGTATTTGGCCTTGTAATTTCTACTTTAAGATCCTCAGAAACTGGAAATTTTAGAATTTATTTTTTGTTTGTAATTTACCTTTGGTTGATCTCTCTTAGGAGACTGAGAGTTTGTCCTATTAAATCCATCAGACTTTTGAACATATTAATTTGAAAAAGATAAATGTGGTAATTTGATAGCAATAGAATATAATCTATTAAAATGATACATTAAGTATGAATTCTTTTAATACTGCTATAATTAGCAATTATTTTATGCTTCAAACAAGTGTTAGTTTCTGTATATTCTTTGTTTCCAAATTTGTCCAAATCCTGCAATCCAGATTCTATGATTTTCATTTTAAAATTCAAGAAATTGAGATTTAGTGAGTGACCTGAAACACTGATCTCAGAATTGATATCAAAGAGTAATTCAGTTTTTCTTTATGAACTGGTATAAAGAAAACCACCACTTGTTTATTAACTGGTCATATTTTGTTTTCTTGGGTGGGTATATTTTTTAGGTCCTTCCCTTGCTTCTTTCTTTCCCTTTCCTTTCTTCCCTTCCTCCCTCCCTCCTTCTTTTCCTAAATGCATATAAGATACATGACAAGGATGGCAATTATAAATAAAAACAATAACTACAAACACTCATGTACAAGTGATCCAGTTTAAAAACAGCTCTATCAACACGTTCACTGACTCTCAACCTGCTGCTATGGCTTCCTGGGGAGTTTCCAAAGACAAGTTAATGGAGGAGGAAAATGATAGTATCTTAGTCTGTTTGCACTGCTGTAACAAAATAAACACCACAGCTGAGTAGCTTTTAAACAATAGACATTTACTTCTCACAATTCTGGAGTCTGGTTTCAGAGAGGGCTATGACTGAATTGACATTACCCAATGATAATATGGCAGTTTTTGTGATCTCATGAATTCCCTATGTTAGAGTTCCAAACTCTTCTACTTGAAAATCTGGGTGGACTTAGGCAAAAGGGGTGAGTTCATGGCTATGTCAGTCTATTTCACCTTTGCCTCTCAAAGTCCACTTCCCCCGTCTCTTATACTTTCCATCCTGCTCAGGGAGGCTGACCTGTATGGAATTTATCAATGATCTATCATCTAAGATTGCACATAAAATATATGACGCAGAGTTAATATTTGACTTTCAGATAAATAACAAAATTTTAGTATGTCCTATAAAGTATTTAGGATATATGAAAAATTCACTTGTTGTTAATCTGAAATTAGAATTTGCCTATGTGTCCTGCACTTTTAATTTGCTTAGTTGTGTAACCCTACTTCCATCCTCTTTGGTTTTGGGCTGAGATCCTCCCCTGGGGAACGTCAACAGGGAGGTAGGGGCAGGAGTCCAAAACACGCACTTTCCTGCCTCCGTCTGTGTGAGTTCCTTCACTGAAGCCCACTGCTCCTTGTAAAGGGACTTTTCATGGGACTCTCCTTCCAGGCTCCAGGGACCAGTTTTTCCCCTTGATCCTGAGAGATGGAGACAGCTCTACTGGTGTTCGCAGTTTTGTGTTACTGTACCATCCCTGTGATCACCTCAAATCTCATCATAGCTTTGTAAATAGTTTCTTTGTAAACTGCTGCTGCTGCTGCTGCTGCTAAGTCTCTTCAGTCGTGTCCAACTCTGTGCAGCCCCATAGATGGCAGCCCACCAGGCTCTCCTGTCCCTGGGATTCTCCAGGCAAGAACACTGGAGTGGGTTGCCATTTCCTTCTCCAATGAATGAAAGTGAAAAGTCAAAGTGAAGTCACTCAGTCGTGTCCAACTCTTAGTGACTTCATGGACTGCAGCCCACCAGGCTTCTCCATCCATGGGATTTTCCAGGCAAGAGTACTGGAGTGGGGTGCCATTGCCTTCTCCAGACTGGAATACTACTCAGTCATAAAAAAGAATGAAATAATGCCATTTGCAGCAACATGGATGGAGATTATCATACTAAGTGAAATAAGTCAGAAAAGGACAAAGACAAATACCAGTATCACTTATATGTAGGAACCAAACTATGACACAGATGAACCTATCTATGAAACAGAAACAGAATCACGGATGCGGAGAGCAGAATGGCGATTGCCCAGAAGGAGGGGGTTGGAGGAGAGATGGAGTGGGACGTTGGGATTAGCAGATGTGAGCTTTTATGTACAGAATGGATAAATAACAAGGTCCTAATGTATAGCACAGAGAACTATATTCAATATCTTATGATAAAACATAGTAGAAAGAACATAAAAAAGAATATACATAGTGGGCCTAGTGGTAAAGAATCTGCCTACAATGCAGGAGACCCGCATACATACAGCAATAACACCAAAAGTTACTACATGCCCGACACACACACTAGGCACTTAAGTCTATAACTGCTGAAGCAGTAAGCAGAGGACAAAACTAGAGATTTTAAGAAGTGGTGAGAGGTGTCTTGTTTCTGAATGGGAAGACATATTACCAAATGGATGTTGAGTGTCGCCAACATAATTATCAATTTTATTTTCTGTAGTCCAATATTTCCAATGTTTGAACTTGGACAAGACAAGGAACTCTCCTGAGTTTTCATTTCCTTGTCTTTACAATTTAAATCACCCCCATGTAGTTGTCAAAACGACTAAATAAAAAAAAATTGCCTTTGAAAGCTCTATTTATAGTGTGATTAATTATACATACAGTCTTTGGTAAGAGAAGTCAGACCTGTTGGTGGAGTCACGCCACAGAAAGAGGTCACTCTGTGGATCCACACTAAGATCCTGTTCTTTCCTGCTGGGCCTCAGGCACTCACAAACATTGCCACTGATCCCCATGACTGCGTGGGCAGCCAGGAAAACAGGTGTCAGATTTGGGCTCTTTGATGCTGCTTAGAATGACCAGGTAGAACATGCGTTCAGTTTGAGGAAGGCCTCAAGGATCTTTGTGCTTTGATATGTTGTTCTTCCAGCCTCCTCGTGAGTGACAATGGCAGAACATCCTGTAGGCGACTACCCATCCCATGTACATTAAAAGAGAATTGTGACCCCCGCAGAGTTACAAGGTGCTTCCCTGGTGGCTCAGAATATGCCAGCAATGCTGGGGACCAGGGTTTGATCTCTGGATTGGGAAAATCCCCTGGAGGAGGGAATGGCAACGCACTCTAGTATTCTTGCCTGGAAAATCCCATGGACAGAGGGCGTCTGGTGGCTCCATGATGTTGCAAAGAGTTGGACATGACCGATCAACTAACACTTTCACTTTCTTTTGGAGCTACTGGGTTTAGTAGAAAGCACAGAGGAGTATGATATTACAGGCAGATATTTTAAACTTGTTAACATAGGGAAAAAAGTGGGCAGACAAGTTTAAGAGTCCTCTGCAGAGAATCCAAGTGGAGTTTACATGGCTCCTAAACTGTGCTACCTACCCACCCTCCTCCAACTTCCATCCTAATTCCTGCTTCAATATTTGAGATCACTGGGGAGAGCACTTTCTTGGAGTTGGTTGTGAAAAAGCAGCCACCCCTGAAAAGAAATGGAGCACATCAAATGCGGGACTGTTCCAAATTAGTCTTGAAGCTGGGAGCTGATAATGTAAATTACCTTGGTAGGACCACCTAACGGGAGCTTTCTTTGGAAAGTCTATTTTTAACTCAGAGCCCGAAAGCAACAAAGACCCAGCAAGAAGACTGCTCCCGCCTGACAAATGATGGAATGCACACACCCTGGAGTGGGCTTCCCATCCTCTTCCTCCAGCACCATACTGGGAAGGAGGAAGGTACAGCCTAAGGATTAAGGATGTCAGGAAAGGCTGCACAGCCTCAGTTTCTGGCACGGTTGTGATGATCCCCATTTTTCTCCATTTCAGTGGCAGAATTCTGTATTTTAAGGGATTGGAGAGTGGTAGGGAACTTCTCAGCTGAAGCGCTGTCTAAACACAGCATGCCATCCCAGGACATGATCGGCATGGCGGTTGCCCCTTTCTGCACCTCAGCAGCTTTCCTCACTAGCAGGTGAAGGATGATTCTGTCTTTGCATATTTGTGCTTTTCCAGCCCCTTCACCCTTCCCATGACCGCCTTGCCTCCCACCCTCTGTCCCCCTTAAAGTTAAAACAAAGAAAAACCTGTGAAGGAAAACAATACAGGACACCATCTCTTGCCTAAACTATTAAAATCAACTTCCAGATGTTTTTTTCTTTTTCTTGTCCTGCTCATTCTTCTGAAAAAGTGCCGAAGGGATATTTCCAAAACAAGCTGACTGTGAACCCTTGTAAGTCTACAAGCTCCTCCAAGGAAGTAATCATCTTTGTGTCCTTGGCTCTGGACCTAGTGCCTGGCACACGGTAGATGCGGAACCAATGTTTGCTTAATTGGGACAGAACTGAACGTCTGTCATTCATTAACATGCATGACCAAGCTTTCTCCTCAACCCGAGTGGAGGTCTTGTGTGGCTCCCCACTTCCACCAAATTCCCACAGGCTGCATGACCTCACAGCTAGTCCATAAAACACATTGTTCTACAGTGATTCCCTGGCAAGAAACTGGAATTACCTAACAAGGCATTAGTGGAAAGACTCAAGCTGGAAAACCTTTGAGTCCTGTGTTATAGCCTTCCACTAACCCAGGGGAGGTGCTCTGCTGAACAACCTATATGTCAAAGGTGCGCCTTAAAGGCTGTTCTTAATTGTTAATATTAGACATTTTATGACAAACGAGGCAGTAATTTCACATAGTTCAATGTATTTATTGAGAGCCCACTAAATGCTGAGACTTTAAGGGATGTAGAGGGAGAATAGGCAGACGCAGTTTCTGCCTTCATGGACTTGAAAAGTCTCACATATAACACGTGTTCTGAGCTTTGTGACACTGGATGGTCAGGTGCCCCAGGAGTACATAATGGAAGGTGAGCAGGCAGCATCTGCTACCTTGCCAAAATCCATATTCTCCTCTTATTCCTGGGAATACAGCAGGATGAGACTACCCCATCTCTCTTGCAGTCAGGCATGGCCTTGTGACTGATGATGGAATGTGCAAAGACGTGATGTGTGCTGATGTTCAGTTTGGCCCATAAAACCACCCACATACACTCCTCTGTGCTCTTACCCTGATCCAGCTGCCTGGGCTGGACGTCATCAGGGTGATCTTGGAAGCCGCTTGTTGAAGGAGATTATCAACTACATGAGCCTGTGCATTTGAATGATCCTTCCTTGGATGGCTACATGAGTGAGACACATAGTTCTATATATATGGCAGCTAGATTTACCCTAATAATACAAGAGACTATTTGGTTTAAGTCAGAAGAGGCCTGGTGGAAGTAACATTTGAGTTGGGACCTGAAAGGTGAACTAAGGTTATCTGGGCCATGCCTGAAGGGGAAAGTTAGAAGGCTGCAGGATCATGTCTGTAAAGGTGCTGAGGACGCATCTGGGGAGTGTAAGAGAGTTCAGTAAAGTTGGGAAGCAGGTGGCCTGAAATACACTCAGAGGAAGGCTGAGGCCAGATTCCATAGGATCTTTCAGTGGTATTAAGGATTTTCAATGATATTAAGGCTTTTTTTTCTGGGGGAAGAGCAGGAATCCTCGAAGGAGCTGAACCAGAGAAGTGAACTATTGCTCAGCCTCATGTAAGCATTTTGTGGAAACATACATGTAACACCATCCCCTTGGTGGCTCTGGCCCTGATTCTTGCCCTTGCATATAGTTCCCTACCCCTGAGAACGAGTGTGCTTGTGAAAACGAAACACAATCAAATTACTTTCTCCTCCTTCACCAGTTCCTCCTCTCTTCTGCCTTGCAGCTTGAGATTTGTGAANAACACCGTGCCCTTGGTGGCTCTGGCCCTGATTCTTGCCCTTGCATATAGTTCCCTACCCCTGAGAACGAGTGTGCTTGTGAAAACGAAACACAATCAAATTACTTTCTCCTCCTTCACCAGTTCCTCCTCTCTTCTGCCTTGCAGCTTGAGATTTGTGAAATTTAAAGCAAAGGAACAAGGAGTTACTTCCTTAGACAGACAGAGGAGCAAGTCCAAGAAGGCAGAAGTGTTTCGGCCTTTCTTTGGTGTTTCTGCATTCACAAATTTCCTTATCTTAGTCTTATTCCTAGAGTATACTTCCTTCACTTCTAGTGTCTAATATAGGAACACAGTATTTATTTAGTTTTTTAATAACTTAATAAAAAAATTTGGAGAGGGCCTACTCTGTGCCAAGAACTGTCTTAGCCTCTAGAATTGATGCAATAGTGAATGAAGGAGGCAAAATTCATGTTTTTTGAATTTTACATTTTAGGGTATGATATGGACAATAAGAAATATCACGCCATCATGCCAGTATAAATATTGTGGGAGAAAATAAAACAAGGAAGGTACCAAAGAGGGGCTGGTATTCTACTAATATATAGATTTGGCAGGGAATGGTTTTATTTGGAAATAACATTTGACTCAAGACCTGAGTGAAAGGAGAAAGTAAGCCATGGCAATATCTGGAGGAAGAATTGTAGAGAAAGAAGGAGAAGCAAAGGTGAAACTCCCTGGATGGGAGTGTCTGGCATACACGAAGTTCATGAATGTGTCAGGTAAAGAGATGGTCAAAGAGATCCCTAACTGAATCATTCTTATTTCAGGAAACACTGCGCCTCACTGAGGACTAACATCAGAGGCTTAACACTGCAGGACAGTGTTAAAGAGGGACAGACTTCACTAAAGTAATCCAGTCAGTCACTAGACAAAAAAATCAAATAATAATAATAGGCCCAAGAAGGGGTACTGATATCTAGTCACAGTTGTTACAATATTTTATCTGAAATATCTAGTTTCCAACAAAATTTATAAGGAATGCAAAGAAATAGGAAAATATGATCCATATATCATAAAAATTCAGGCAATGGAAACTGCTTCTAAAAGAGACCAGATGTCATATAAAAAAACTTCAAAGTAGCCATTTTAAATATGTTAAAGAACTTAAGAAAAGAATGTTTAAAGGAGTAAAAGAAGGTGTGATGATAATGTTCCACCAAACAGGAAATATCAATAATGAGACAAAAATCATATTAAAGGGCAAGGTGAAGCTTCTTAAATTGAAAAGTAGGGTAAGTGAAATAAAAAATTCACTTGAGGGACTCAACAATAGATTTCAACTGTCAGAAGAAAGAATTAGCAGACTTGAGGATAGAGCAATAGAAATTATATAATCTGAAGAAGAGAAAAAAATAATAAAAATAAACAGAGACTCAGAGAAACACTAGTGCATTAAGTGTGCCAACATGTATATGATAATACCAGAAATAGAGAAGCTGAAAACAATAGAAAAAAATACTGATGAAATAATGGGGATGAAAACATCCCAACTTTTTGGAAAAACGCTAACTTAAACATCTAGGAAGCTCAACAAACTTAAAGCAGAATAAACGTGCAAAGAGACACAAATAGATACATCATAGCAAAAATACTGAAAGCCAAAGACAAGATCTGGAAAAGCATTAGGAGAAAAAGGATTCATTATTAACAAGGGAACCCAATGAGATTAACATCTGACTTCTCAGTAGAAATAATTGAGATCAGAAGGCAGTGGAAAAAGAGTATTCAAAGTGCTGGAGGAAAAAAAATCTGTCAATCAAGAGCCCTAGGATTCAGAAAACTAAGATCATGCCATCTGGTCCCCTCACTTTGTGGCAAATAGATGGGGAAACAGTGTCAGACATTATTTATTTTGGGCTCCAAAATCACTGCAGATGGTGATTGCAGCCATGAAATTAAAAGACGCTTACTCCTTGGAAGGAAAGTTATGACCAACCTAGATAGTATATTCAAAAGCAGAGATATTACTTTGCCAACAAAAGTCTGTCTAGTCAAGGCTATGGTTTTTCCAGTAGTCATGTATGGATGTGAGAGTTGGACTGCAAAGAAAGCTGAGCGCCGAAGAATTGATGCTTTAGAACTGTGGTGTTGGAGAAGACTCTTGAGAGTCCCTTGGACTGCAAGGAGATCCAACCAGTCCATTCTGAAGGAGATCAGTCCTGGGTGTTCATTGGAAGGACTGATGCTGAAGCTTAAACTCCAATACTTTGGCCACCTTATGCGAGGAGTTGACTCATTGGAAAAGACCCTGATGCTGGGAGGGATTGGGGGCAAGAGGAGAAGGGGACGACAGAGGATGAGATGGCTGGATGGCATCACCGACTCATTCACTCAAATGGACAGGGAGGCCTGGCATGCTGTGATTCATGGGGTCACAAAGAGTGGATATGACTGTGCAACTGAACTTAACTGAACTGAAGTGAGGAGTGATGTCACCAACATTTAATGACATAGGTTGTTGCTAACCTCACTCCTCCTCACAATAAGAACAACTAACAACTATTCAAGAACATTTTCACCACTGAGAGACTCATAGAACGTGGAGATGAGGCTGAAGCACTGGCCTGCACCACAGAGACCAAGATAGACAGCATCAGAAGGGTAAGAGAAGTGGTTATCTCTGGGCTGGACGTCTAACACTGAAGCACATCTCGAGTGAGAAGCTCATGTAGCCAGGTAGTTGTTTATAAGAAGGAAAGACTAAACTAAACAGTCTTTCTGGAATGTATTACTTTCCAGTCAGGTAGACCTGAAAAGTGCTGTAAATAAGCTGCGGGGAGCAGGCGGGGGGCTGCACGGCTCTTTAATTTTCAGTTGCTTTGTGGTCTAGACTGCAAAACAGATTGCTGGAAGGCATTTGTAATGCATTTCCCATGGCCCTTGCTGGGACTCCGAGAGAANGGAGAAGGGGACGACAGAGGATGAGATGGCTGGATGGCATCACCGACTCATTCACTCAAATGGACAGGGAGGCCTGGCATGCTGTGATTCATGGGGTCACAAAGAGTGGATATGACTGTGCAACTGAACTGAACTGAACTGAAGTGAGGAGTGACGTCACCAACATTTAATGACATAGGTTGTTGCTAACCTCACTCCTCCTCACAATAAGAACAACTAACAACTATTCAAGAACATTTTCACCACTGAGAGACTCATAGAACGTGGAGATGAGGCTGAAGCACTGGCCTGCACCACAGAGACCAAGATAGACAGCATCAGAAGGGTAAGAGAAGTGGTTATCTCTGGGCTGGACGTCTAACACTGAAGCACATCTCGAGTGAGAAGCTCATGTAGCCAGGTAGTTGTTTATAAGAAGGAAAGACTAAACTAAACAGTCTTTCTGGAATGTATTACTTTCCAGTCAGGTAGACCTGAAAAGTGCTGTAAATAAGCTGCGGGGAGCAGGCGGGGGGCTGCACGGCTCTTTAATTTTCAGTTGCTTTGTGGTCTAGACTGCAAAACAGATTGCTGGAAGGCATTTGTAATGCATTTCCCATGGCCCTTGCTGGGACTCCGAGAGAAGACTGGACACCGCTTTATGGTGGGTACTGGGCTAAATTCATGAGCCCAATTTTAAAGAGAAGAAGCCTGAGATTGAGAATGTTCAAATGGTGAACCCAAGGACAGACAGCTAAGAAAACCAAAGGCAAGGTTTATACCAAGGTCCAAAGCCCCCTGATATTTCTACTAAACCATAGTCTTCTTTTATAGGTTAAGTAAAGTTAAAAAGCAAACCAAGCTTATTTCTCCAAATCTGTCCCCAATGTCTGTTCTGTAGAGGAACTATATTTTCTCAGGCAAAACCCATTGTGTGAAAATACTGAACATAAAGCAGAGGTTGGCAAATTCTTTTATAAAGGGCAAAACAGTAAATCTTTTAGGTTTTGTGAAGCTTACCATCTCTTAGCCTAATTACTCACTCTGCTGCTATACTGTGAAGGCTGCCTTATTGCAGATAATATGTAAACAAACAGGTGTGACTGTATTCCAGTGAAACTTGAGGACATTGAAATTTGAATTTCATATAATTTTCACTTGTCATGGTATTTCTTTCTTTCCATGCCTCTCAATCATTAAAAAAGCTTTCTTAACTCCTGGACTGTACAAAAACAGGATGAAGGATTTGGTTTGGTGTACAGGCCATAGTTTGTATAGTAAATCCCCTATATGAACAAATTCTGTTCTGAGAATGAATTCATGAGTCCAATTTGTTCTAAGTCCAACAAAGTTAGCCTAGGTACCTAAGGATCACAATTGGCTATAAAGTACTGTACTGTAATAGATTTATAATATTTTTCACACAAATAATACATAAAAAAATAAAGAAAACATTTTTAATCTTGCAGTAAAAAGTGAAAGTGAAATTCACTCAGTCATGTCTGACTCTTTGTGACCCCATGGACTATACAGTCCATGGAATTCTCCAGGCCAGAATACTGGAGTGGGTAGCCTTTCCCTTCTCCAGGGGATCTTCCCAACCCAGGCATTGAATCCAGGTCTCCCACAAATGCAGGCAGATTCTTTACCAGCTAAGCCACAAGGGAAACCCAAGAATACTGGAGTGGGTAGGCGATCCTTTCTCCAGCAGATCGTCCCAACTCAAGAATCAAACCGGGGTCTCCTGCATTGCAGGAAGATTCTTTACCAACTTAGCTATGAGGGAAGCCACAATCTTGCAGTATGGTACCTTGGAAAGTACAGTGATATAGTACAACAGCTGACATACAGGTGCTGGCATCCAATGAACAGGAAAGAGGAGTTACTGACTGGAGGAGGGAGAGGAGGTGGGAGAAGGTAGAGCTCAAGGATCATCAGCAAGAGGAGACACAGGGCAAGCTGCTGTAAAGATTCTATACTATTGCACTCTAAATAGTGCTGTACACTGAAGCACAACCACTTGAGGAGGAGTTGTGCATGTGACAGTGTACACCAGACGCGGGAACTAACTTATGTCATTGGACATGTGAACAAATGTTCACACCTTTGAAAGTTCGCAACTTGAAGGTTTATAAGTAGGGAACTTACTACACATACACACACACACTGCTTGATGGTACTCTGATCATTAAATTCCTTGAATCTAGAGAATCTTTCTCATGCTGAATTTCATTTTTAATGCAACACACAGTGCCGAAATAGCACTGTTTCAGAATGAGTAGCGGAGATACAGAACATGATAGCAACAGTAGGAGACAAATGGCAAGCAACAAGAATAAAAGTGAGATGTGCTGAACTTCTAGAACACGGTTGGTTATGCACAGGTAACGTATTTATCAATTTGTTGAAACAATACCAGCTTTCTGTGTTTAATTTAAAACAGTCTCAAATAGGATTTTATAGAATTAATTTTTAGAGCAATCATTCAATCAAAGATTGAATAGAGATGCTTGTTAAATGAGTATAAGAGAAAAAAGCCTTTAATGGGATTCAATTATTTTGCTGTTTGGATAGTAACTTTGGAGTAGACTTCATGGTTAAAGGAAAAAAAGAGAAAAAAAGAAGGAATGAGTTTTACAAATGATTGAGTGACAAGGGTTGTCTCTGGTTGGGAAATCATTTTCTCATATTTCATGTTCAAAGAACTGAATTAATGAAAATAACACCTAGCATTTGTGTAATGTTTCATTATTTACAAAAAAAAGCTTCCCCATATGGCATCTTATTTAATTCACGTGTTGATAAATGCTTTGCTGAAGTAGGTGTTTCACTAGCTTAATAATGGAAACTGAGGTTTGTAAAATTTAAGTGATTTTCAAGTTCACTTAAGAACTTGTGTTTAGAACTGGAACTCAAATATTTTCTGATTCCTAGTTGACTGTCCTTTGGGATGCTGCTGGTACTGCATGAAAGAGAAAGTTCTACGACCAAACTATTTGAAAAATGCTGAGATAAATTGGTGTCTGCTTCAGAACTCCCCAGAACCTTTCATTAACTAACATGAAATGCAAATTCCCAAAAGGAGAATATAGGAGGTGGTGTTGCCCAAATTTATTTGGTTCTAGAATCCTTTCTAGAAACAGTGATCAAGCCCCTGTGTTTCATGTGGCCCTGAATAAGAATTAAGATTGGGCCAATTACCTAAACCTACATCCCTGTGTCCTTGTCTCTAAATGGAGGGATAATGATAGCTTTTCCACAGGGTGGTTGTGAGGGTTCAAAGAGTTGATGCACTTGGACCAGTGTCTACTATATGTAATTGCTTAATTACAAGTAATTGCTGAATTACACATAATTGTTTGATAGCCACATATACATCTGGCACACACATCGGCAAATCCAATCTCTTTTTAAAGATGAAGAGCAATTCAGGGAAGTGAAATGATTCTCTCAAGGTCATGAGGCCAGGAGGAGGGAGCTGGAATACAGACAAGTCTTCTAAACCCAAGGACACAGTTTTGTTTATCAAAACAAGAAAAATGAAACCATATATCCATTTTGACATTTAGGTCTGAATGAAAACTGGAAGATCATGGTCCTTACCTAAAATTTTTTAAAAGAGATAAAACAAACATCTGAATATTTGGTGAGAGCGGGATGTCTGGCTGGTATTTTTGCTCACTTTCTGTCTGAGGGATGCATTTTCCTCTTTGATGAGATTGATTTGTAACTCCCTGCACTGCTAAACCACTGATCTCAATTTAACTATACAACTTGGGAGAGCTGGAGCTGTGCCATTTTCCCAGAAAATGATTAAGACCAACTCTAAGAATACTGTGAACTTTATCAGGAAAATCAATTCCTCTAACAAGGAAGTGAATCACTATTGATTTTTTCCCTCTCTAATTGGACTCTGAGCCCCGATAGCTTTTCATAAGTGGTGGCAGCTTGCTTTCAGCAAATGCGTTTTTCACTCAGCAGTGGAGCATAGCATGCTCTCTAACATCTGTGACATTCTTTTTTCTTTCTCTAATTTGTATTCCAACTTGAAGGTGAACATGGAAGCTTTCAGACACCTGCTATTCACAGCAACATGATGTTCATGAGACTTTTGTTGCCCTAAATGGACAATTTCTGTGTTTCTGTAATATGTAGATACATGGGGGTGGTGGAAAGGGCTTGGTACAACACAGATGATGCACAATGAGAAAATGGCTAAGATGTAACTAAGGTGACTAGTGAAGCAGCAAGCCATACACTCTCAATCCGAGATCCCTACAGGGATGTGCCCCTTAATTTATGATATTTGAATTATTTAAAGTACAAAAAGGAAAGCTTACAAATTATTTTTATCAGGTAGATACACATTTTTAAAAAACTCTGCCAAAGATAGCACAATAGGAAAAAAAAACTACAGACCAAATTTAGTTATAAATATTCATGCAAATATCTTAAAGTACAAGTGTATTCCAGTGTACTTGCTGTGCCTGATGCTTAGGAGATGTAGTAATGGTCAAGTTGCAGTGCCTGTCCTCAAGTAGCCTAAATTTAGACTGGGATTTCAAACCAGAAAAATGATCTTACTACACAGTCAGGTAAGATAAGGACAATTGCAGATGACCCATATATTGCCAGGAAGGCTTAAAGGAAAGCAATTGGTAATATTTGGTTTGGGCATATGAATAACAATTTGGAAAGGCTGCTCTTTGAGTTGAGCAGTAAAGAAAATCATGGCTAAAGGTCTCAGTTCTGCCCTTGTTCTGCTAAGTCCAAATCCCAAGTCTGGGACTTCATTATTTTATGCTGTTTAATTGGTGTATCTTCAGATGTGGGCTCCTCTCTAGAGTCTGGATACCTTGAATAATACAGGGACATAGTAGGTTATTCTTCTTGGAACAGATCACTTTCCTCAGGTAACTGTTGCTGCTGCTGCTGCTGTTGCTAAGTCACTTCAGTCATGTCTGATTCTGTGCAACCCTAGAGACAGCAGCCCACCAGGCTCCCCTGTCCCTGGGATTCTCCAGGCAAGAACACTGCAGAGGGTTGCCATTTCCTTCTCCAAAGCATGAAAGTAAGTGGAAAGTGAAAGCGAAGTCGCTCAGTCATGTCCAACTCCTAGTGACCCGATGGACAACAGAGAGCAAACGTGACCACAATTCTTTGTAGCATCTCCCATCAAGAAGTGGAATCTGAGACTTCCCTGGCTGTTCAGTGGCTAAGACTCTGTGTTCCCAATGCAGGGGGCCCTGGTTCAATTCTTGGTCAGGGAACTGGATTCCACATGCCACAACTAATACCTGGAGCATTCCCCAAAATTAAAAAAAAAAAAAGTAAATATTATAAAGGAAGCAAAATCTGTTTCCTTATTCCTCGAATCTGGGTTGGCTTTTCCATTGACTTGGATTAGCAATGGGATGAAAATGGCAGTATACCCATTTAATGCCTGGTCTTTAAGAGGTCTTATATTTCCACTTACTGTTATTTTCTTCTTTTTTTGTGTTTTGTTTTGATAACATTTGTATTATTTTTTAATAGGATTACAGAACTGGAAAGGGTCTTGGAGATCTTGTCCTCACTCTTTTAAAAAATTTTTATACTGGAGTATAGTTGATTTACAATGTGGTATTTGTGTCAGCTGTCCTGCCACTTGATTCAATTATACATAGACATGTATCTGTTCTTTCTTTTACTCTTTTCCCATATAGTTTATTACAGTGTTGGGTAGAAGTCCCTGTGCAATACAGTAGATCCTTGACTCTATTTTTATATAAAAATATGGAACAGTTTCCAAATTTGCATGTCATCCTTGCACAGGCGTCATGCTAATTTTCCCGTATGGTTCCAACTTTAGTATATGTGCTGCCACAGCAAGCACTCGTCCTCATTCTTTTAAACTTCTGAGAATCTTCTAAATTATAACCAATGCTCTTATGACAATTTAACATACACGCTTCCTAGCCATAATTTGGAGCAGGCTCTTTTAAATTTCTGGAACTGTCCACCATTCCCTTTCATTGAGGAGAAATTCACTGGTTTTTAAAAGATTTATATGTTATTGAGGTACATAAGTTACATGTGTACAATACTGTATTTCTACCTCCATATATCTTAGTTTGCTCATCACCAAAAATTCAGTTTCCGTACATGACCATACAGTTGACACCCTTTTACTTATTTTGCTCTACCTCACTCCCCTCCTCATCTGGCAACCACCACTCTGTTCTCTGTATCTACATGTCTGTTTTGGTTTTGATTGTTCATTAATTTTCTTCTTTTTTTTATATTCCACACGTGCATGAAGTCATANTACAGTTGACACCCTTTTACTTATTTTGCTCTACCTCACTCCCCTCCTCATCTGGCAACCACCACTCTGTTCTCTGTATCTACATGTCTGTTTTGGTTTTGATTGTTCATTAATTTTCTTCTTTTTTTTATATTCCACACGTGCATGAAGTCATATGGTATTTGTCTTTTTCTGACTCATTTCACTTAGCAAGGTGACCTCAAGGTACATCCATGTTGTCACAAATGACAAGGTTCATCTTTTTTTTGGTGGCCTGTCTACTCACTGTTGGTGGAGTCACATGAACAAGCCTGGACCATACTGCTGAAGGCTGAAGCTGGGTAGAGAGGGAACTCAGTTACTCAGTTGCCCCAGCCCAAACCCAGACATGTCAGCCTCACAAGTCAAGTCTGGCTGCTGTCAGAAATTCCCAAAGATTTTTCACCTTTTTGTTCATGAGTACTGACTGCATTTAAAAGCTATTGTGTATTCTCTGAAGTGTTCTAGCTGTGTGTGAGACACAAAGTTGATGGGCTTAGGTGAGCAGTTCTCATTAAGACTGTGAGGCAATCTCATTCACCATTGCAGCAAAAAGAATAAAATGTCTAAGGATAAACCTACCTAAAGAGACAAAAGACCTGTATGCAGAAAACTATAAGACACTGATGAAAGAAATCAAAGCTGACACAAACAGATGGAGAGATATAATATTGTGAAAATGACTATACTACCCAAAGTAGTCTACTGATTCAATGCAATCTCTATCAAACTACCAATGGCATTTATCATAGAACTAGAACAAAAAATTTCACAATTTGTAAGGAAACATAAAAGACCCCAAATAGACAAAGCAATCTTGAGAAAGAAGAGTGGAGCTGGAAGAATAAACCTTCCTGACTTCAGACTATACTACAAAGCTACAGTCCTTAAGACAGTATGGTACTGGCACAAATACAGAAACATAGACCAATGGAACAAGACAGAAAGCCCAGAGTAAACCCGTGCACCTTATTTTTGACAAAGGAGGCATGAATATACAATGGAGAAAAGACAAGCTCTTCAATAAATGGTGCCAGGAAAACTGGACAGCTACATGTATAAGAATGACTAGAACACTTTCTAATGCTATACACAAAAATAAACTCAAAATGGATTGAAGATTTAAATGTAAGGCCAGAAACTATTAAAGCTCTTAGAGGAAAACATAAGCAGTACTCTTTGACATACATCACAGCAAGATCCTCTTTGACCCACCTCCTAGAGTAATGGAAGTAAAAACAAAAGTAAACAAATGAGACTTAATTAAACTTAAAAGATTTTGCACAGTAAAGGAAACAATAAAGAATATTAAAAGACAACCCTCAGAATGGGAGAGAATAATTGCAAATGAAATGACTGACAAAGGATTAATCTCCAAAATATACAAGCTCATGCAGTTCAATACCAGAAAAACAGACAACCAAATCAAAAAATGGGTGGAAGACCTGGAGAGACATTTATCCAAAGAAGATATACAGATGGCTAATAAACACATGAAAAGATGCTCAACATCACTCATTATTAGAGAAACACAAATAAAAACTACGATGAGGTATCACTTCAAATGGGGCAGAATGGCTATCATCAAAAAATCTACAAACAATAAATGCTGGAGAGGATGTAGAGAAAAGGGAATCATCTTGCACTGTTGGGAATGTAAATTGATACAGCCACTATGGAGAACAGTATGGAGATTCCTTAAAAAACTAGGCATAGAAATACCATATGACCCAACAATCCTACTACTACTGGGGATATATCCTGAGAATGTACCCCAAAAATGTTCATTGCAGCATTTTTTACAATAGCTAGGACATGGAAGCAATCTAGATGTCCATTAACTGATGAATTCTAACAGAAATTTTGGTACATATACACAAAGGAATATTCGGTTCAGTTCAGTTCAATTCAGTTGCTCAGTTGTGTCTGACTCTTTGTGACCCCATGAATTGCAGCACNATTGAAGAAAGTAGGGAAAACCGCTAGACCATTCAGGTATGACCTAAATCAAATCCCTTATGATTATACAGTGGAAGTGAGAAATAGATTTAAGGGCCTAGATCTGGTAGATAGAGTGCCTGATGAACTATGGAATGAAGTTCTTGACATTGTACAGGCGACAGGGATCAAAGACCATCACCATGGAAAAGAAATGCAAAAAAGCAAAATGGCTGTCTGGGAAGGCCTTACAAATAGCTATGAAAAGAAGAGAAACGAAAAGCAAAGGATAAAAGGAAAGATATAAGCATCTAATGTAATATTACTCAGCTACAAAAAATGAATGCATTTGAGTCAGTCCTGATGAGGTGGATGAAACTAGAGCCTATCGAGCAAAGTGAAGTAAGTCAGAATGAGAAAGACAAATATTATATATTAATGCATGTGTATGGAGTCTATAAAGATGGTGCTGATGAAACTATTTGTGGGGCAAGAATAGAGGCACAGATATAGAGAACAGATTTGTGGACACAGTAGCGGAAGGAGAGGGTGGGATGAATTGAGAGAGCAGCATGGAAACATATACATTACCATGTGTAAAACAGCCAGTGGGAATTAGCTGTGTGACACAGGGAGCTCAAGCCAGGGCTCTGTGTCAGCCTAGAAGGGTGGGAGGGGTGGGAGATGGCAGGGAGGTTCAAGAGGAAGGGGATATACGTATACCTGTGGATGATTCATGTTGATGTTTGGCAGAAACCAGCATAATACTGTAAAGCAATAATTCTCCAATATTAAATTTAAAAAAATCATTAAAAAAGATATGTGAGGCATTTGAAAGCTATTTCCTAACTTCAAACGGAAGTCAGAAAATCTGGTTACTGTACTAATGAACTACAGGGATTCAAGCAAGACATTTGGCCCAAAGGGTTTTGGTTCCCTCATCATGAAATGAGGGAGCTGAATCAGGTCTCCTGAGTTCTAGACTTCCTGCCATGCTGAGTTGCTTTCCGGGTCCTCTGGGCACTAGGATTAGTAGCAAAACTCTGCTATAAGAGAAAATGATTTCTGTCTTCAAGCTTATATTATTTTATTTAGCTTTAACTATGCTAGTTACTCATATACCAGTGATCCACTAGTATTTAGAAAATAGAGTATTCAGATATGGAAAAAAATAATATTCCCATAATTCAGCTGTAAATTATGTGAACACTGTTAATAGTCCATCCTTATTTCTAATCACCTGCCAGTGCTGGAGCCATAGTAAACTTGGGTTCAATACCCGGGTTGGGAAGATCCCCTGGAGGAGGGCATGGCAACCCACTCTAATATTCCTGCCTGGAGAATCCCATGGACAGAACAGCCTGGGAGGCTATGGTCCAAGTGGTTGCCAAGAGTTGGACATGACTAAAGCGACTTAGCACAGCACAGCACACACGTATTAAAAAATAAATTTGTAAAGTACATATCCCCCTACCAATTGGCGTTTCAGTATTCTAGCACAAGGATAGAGATTAAAGGGCTGCACTGTGTTCCATAGACAGAGAGTGTCTATGGTTCCACAACCAAGTTATACTGATTTTTACTCTTATCAACAATATTGTGACAAACAAGGCTGAATTCCCCAAATCTGAGGAATAAATATTTGAAAAGCAGAGGACCAGGCAGAGCTTTGGTGAGGATCTAGTGAGAATGGTGAAAAGTAAATCTATATTTTGATATGTGTCATTGTGACATCACATATTAGCCACAGTTTCCTAAATTCGTGTCTGAAGTGAAACACTGAAAAATTCTACAGACAATGAAACTGTGTAGACACCCTGCTGATTCTGATCAAAGCGAGGGTCTCCAGGGCAATCTTCAGATGCACAGCTAGCAAAAGCTTGCAAAGATAGCATTTCTTTAGTATACTTGTTTATTAACCTAATTAGAAAAGTGTCAGAGAACAAACCACTTTTAAAACCTTGTCCCCATTAGCTATAGATGATGAGAGGTCCCCAGACTCAAAAACACATTCTGAGATCAATGAAACGAGCATCCAGAGAAATCACCTCCTGCTTCATTTCCAGACAGGCAGCAGGATTTCATTTTAGTCACAAAGAAGATTTAGAAGCCTGGCAGAAACGATGGAAGTGGGAACTGCCCCTGAGCAAAGACCAGAAAATCTGAACATCTACAGACTGAGTGGCACGTTGCCCCACAAATGGTCGCAAGTGGCCTCCCATCACACCCTGCAGACCTTTACCTTCTAACAACTTTTCTTCATGCCAAAGAAAATTTTGTATACCTCACATATATCTGACCAGGTACATTTTTCAATACTTCAAGTCAAATCTACCTTAAAATACACACTCATGTCTTCTCCATCTCTCTTCTTAGAGTGTGAGGTCACTGACTGCATTTGGCACACAGGAGTGATAAGAATTGTTACTACGTGCCGGACATCAGGCTGAATAGGTCGCATATATGGCAAGTTAATTAGACTACTTTCTTCCTTCTGGAGTTTCTGTCCTTTGTTGGTTATCTGTGGGCAAGCAGCATTTATGTTTCTCTGTCACAGGACAGGAAGCAGATGTTGTAGGTATCACTCGTTCTCCCTATTGATTAGGACTGGAGAGCTTGTGCTTGGTATTCTGGATAGTGAGGGAAGAGAGTGGCGGGTGGAAAAAGAGGGCAGGGAGTTAGATTGCCCTTCCCCAGCTCAAACCGTTATAGATTAAGTTAGAGGGCCAAGTACCCAGAATGTGGGATATTTAGTTTTTAAACCACAAAACTCTCTGGCAAACTTGGATGGCTGGTCACCCTAGATGAGATAGATGACAGTCCCTCAGAGAAGGCAAAGCCTTCAGTTGGAGAGCTTGTGATATTCACCTGAAGACAGAGGAAGACTCCACATACAGGTGCTCCTACATTTGCCAAAGAATCTTTTGCTTTAAGTGCAACCCAGAGATGACAAGGAAAGACCTCTGGACTCAAAATTTCACTCTGGAGACATATTCACTTCTCTTTATTCCAGTGTCTGGGACCCCTGCGTTTTCTTGTTTCATCAATTTCTCTGTCCCTGCTGCCAAGGAATTGCCCTGAGTCATTGATGTCTATGTAGTATAAACCTCATTAAGTTGCAAGCTCCTTGAGGAAGTCTTGAATGCACCCTTGCTTTCTCTCTCCTTTTCACATAAACTCTCAGGGGTAGCGATTGACCAGCAGCATCGTCATTATCTGGGAAGGCATCCCAGCACCCCTGTCTCCAAGGAGCATGCCCTGGGTTCTTTACTCTGAAAAAAAAAAAAAAAAGCTGTTTTTGCAGCTTTTTCCAGAGTGTGGAGTAAATTTTATTTTGTCTCCCTCAGTCTTTCAAGTGTCTTGCTAGCCATCTTTGTATCACCAGTTCATCATGCAGTACTAGCCACAGGAGCTCAATAAATATTTGGTGACGTGAAGACATCAGAGAAGGCTCTAACTCTGGTTTCTCCTGAACTCCCTGTTGTCACAGATTCTAGGATGTCTTCAGGCCCAGACTCCTTGTCATCTCTGGATGGCCAAAAAGAGACTGGAAAGTAAAGTGAAAGTAAACTTTCACACTTTAAAAGTGAAAGTCAATTGAATGGAGAGCTTTCATCTGGATAGCAGCCCACCCCCTTCTCTGGAGGTGTGTATTTAAACAGAAAAGACAAGATCTGGAGGGAAGAAGGTAGGAGATGAGACTGGACTGATTACTTCTGTCAACAGTACAATTTGGGCCATCATGCTAAGGACTCTTCAAAATTTCCTCCAAAATTCAGACAAGATCTTCACCCTCACTCATCAGACCAGTTGCCTTCAAATTTGGTTCCCAAGAGGGTGGTTCTAGGTCTCACTCCCTTGATTCAATCAGAATCACACTATTTTTTTCTTGTTGTTATGTTTTACAGACTTAAATCAGCTTTATTGATGTCCCGAGTAAGCTGTTTGAAATCAGCTCTAAAGATGAAAGCCTCCATGCTGGACCATGACTGTGTTATCCCTAGGAGTGGAAGTAGCTTCAGGTCACCATCTGTGCAAGCATGGAGCCTGTCCTGGGGAAGCCCCATAGGCCCCATGCCAGGAGTGCAAGGGCGTGCCTGGGTACGTGGAGCTCTGGGAGAAGTCAGATGATTGGAAAGACAAAGGATCTGCACAAATTCCTTTAAAACACTGGCCATGAATCTCAAAGTGTCTAATTAAGCAGAGCAGCATTGTCCTCAGTCAGACAGAGAGAACTCTTCATAAACAAGGCTGCCGCTTGTAAATGCATTTCCTCCTCGTGAATTAGCAGTGAGACAGGTTTCCCAGAGAGCAGCTCTTGGGATCTAATTGGGCCCAGCGTATGTGTCAGGACAGCTCTCCCTCTAATAACATTACAGTTGTTTGAAAATGGGCTGAGACTCACTCAGCTGAATCCTGTAACAACTCCCTACAAATGTTACTAGCACTGCAGCCCTTTCTTCCCTTTCCTGAAATTCCTTCAAACTCAAACACATTGACAGTACACATGTGTAATAACTTAGGGATAAGAAAGCAAAAATATGTAATCAAACGCCCATATGAACACCCTCCTGTTAGTGCCCTGGCAGGTGATCTGCTCCTGCCTCCGACTGCCCATGGCTGTGAAGTTCATGGAAGTCTGCCTTTGGAAGCACCACTTCCATGGGCCTGAAGCCCAGGAACCTGTGTAGGGCTCTGGGCCACTGTTGGTTTGCAAGACCAACACTGGAAAGAAGAGCTGGACAGAAAGCAGGTGGAGGGCTAGGAGAAACAGGGCCCATCAGGTCCTCTGCACTGTGTGATGACCACATGTGACAACTCTGACCTTCTCATAGTGGTATCCTCAGCTCTGGACAATTACTTGTGTGTGTCAGGAGGTCAGGAGAGAAATCTGCACTTAGAAGTAGATGACTGGCTCAGATCATGAACTTCTTATTGCCAAACTCAGACTCAAATTTAAGACAGTAGGGAAAACCACTAGACCATTCAGGTATTACCTAAGTCAAATCCCTTATGATTATACAGTGGAAGTGAGAAATAGATTTAAGGGATTAGATCTGAAAGACAGAGTGTTTGATGAACTATGGATGAAGGTTCATGACATTGTACAGGAGACAAGGATCAAGACCATCCCCAGGAAAAAGAAATGCAAAAACACAAAATGGCTACCTGAGGAGGTCTTACAAATAGCTGTGAAAAGAAGAGAAGCAAAAAGCAAAGGAGAAAAGGAAAGATATACCCATTTGAACGCAGAGTTCCAAAGAATGGCAAGGAGAGATAAGAAAGCCTTCTTCAGTGATCAGTGCAAAGAAATAGAGGAAAACAATAGAATGGGAAAGACCAGAGATCTCGTCAAGAAAATTAGAGATACCAAGGGAACATTTCATGCAAAGATGGGCTCAATAAAGGATGGAAATGGTATGGACTTAACAGAAGCAGAAGATATTAAGAAGAGGTGGCAAGAATACACAGAAGAAATGTACAAAAAAGATCTTCACGACCCAGATAATCACGATGGTGTGATCACTCACCTAGAGCCAGATATCCTGGAATGTGAAGTCAAGTGGGCCTTAGGAAGCATCACTATGAACAAAGCTGGTGGAGGTGATGGAATTCCAGTTGAGCAATGAGTGACTGAACTGACATGAACTGAAATCCTAAAAGATGATGCTGTGATAGTACTGTACTCAATATGCCAGCACATTTGGAAAACTCAGCAGTGGCCACAGGACTGGAAAAGGTCACTTTTCATTCCAATCCCAAGGAAAGGCAATGCCAAAGAATGCTCAAACTACTGCACAGTTGCACTCAACTCACGTGCTAGCAAAGTAATGCTCAAAATTCTCCAAGCCAGGCTTCAGCAACACATGAACTGTGAACTTCCAGATGTTCAAGCTGGTTTTAGAAAAGGCAGAGGAACCAGAGATCAAATTGCCAACATCTGCTGGATCATGGAAAAAGCAAGAGAGTTCCAGAAAAAACATCTATTTCTGCTTTATTGACTATGCCAAAGGCTTTGACTGTGTGGATCACAATAAACTGTGGAAAATTCTGANAAAAAAAAAAAAAGCTGTTTTTGCAGCTTTTTCCAGAGTGTGGAGTAAATTTTATTTTGTCTCCCTCAGTCTTTCAAGTGTCTTGCTAGCCATCTTTGTATCACCAGTTCATCATGCAGTACTAGCCACAGGAGCTCAATAAATATTTGGTGACGTGAAGACATCAGAGAAGGCTCTAACTCTGGTTTCTCCTGAACTCCCTGTTGTCACAGATTCTAGGATGTCTTCAGGCCCAGACTCCTTGTCATCTCTGGATGGCCAAAAAGAGACTGGAAAGTAAAGTGAAAGTAAACTTTCACACTTTAAAAGTGAAAGTCAATTGAATGGAGAGCTTTCATCTGGATAGCAGCCCACCCCCTTCTCTGGAGGTGTGTATTTAAACAGAAAAGACAAGATCTGGAGGGAAGAAGGTAGGAGATGAGACTGGACTGATTACTTCTGTCAACAGTACAATTTGGGCCATCATGCTAAGGACTCTTCAAAATTTCCTCCAAAATTCAGACAAGATCTTCACCCTCACTCATCAGACCAGTTGCCTTCAAATTTGGTTCCCAAGAGGGTGGTTCTAGGTCTCACTCCCTTGATTCAATCAGAATCACACTATTTTTTTCTTGTTGTTATGTTTTACAGACTTAAATCAGCTTTATTGATGTCCCGAGTAAGCTGTTTGAAATCAGCTCTAAAGATGAAAGCCTCCATGCTGGACCATGACTGTGTTATCCCTAGGAGTGGAAGTAGCTTCAGGTCACCATCTGTGCAAGCATGGAGCCTGTCCTGGGGAAGCCCCATAGGCCCCATGCCAGGAGTGCAAGGGCGTGCCTGGGTACGTGGAGCTCTGGGAGAAGTCAGATGATTGGAAAGACAAAGGATCTGCACAAATTCCTTTAAAACACTGGCCATGAATCTCAAAGTGTCTAATTAAGCAGAGCAGCATTGTCCTCAGTCAGACAGAGAGAACTCTTCATAAACAAGGCTGCCGCTTGTAAATGCATTTCCTCCTCGTGAATTAGCAGTGAGACAGGTTTCCCAGAGAGCAGCTCTTGGGATCTAATTGGGCCCAACGTATGTGTCAGGACAGCTCTCCCTCTAATAACATTACAGTTGTTTGAAAATGGGCTGAGACTCACTCAGCTGAATCCTGTAACAACTCCCTACAAATGTTACTAGCACTGCAGCCCTTTCTTCCCTTTCCTGAAATTCCTTCAAACTCAAACACATTGACAGTACACATGTGTAATAACTTAGGGATAAGAAAGCAAAAATATGTAATCAAACGCCCATATGAACACCCTCCTGTTAGTGCCCTGGCAGGTGATCTGCTCCTGCCTCCGACTGCCCATGGCTGTGAAGTTCATGGAAGTCTGCCTTTGGAAGCACCACTTCCATGGGCCTGAAGCCCAGGAACCTGTGTAGGGCTCTGGGCCACTGTTGGTTTGCAAGACCAACACTGGAAAGAAGAGCTGGACAGAAAGCAGGTGGAGGGCTAGGAGAAACAGGGCCCATCAGGTCCTCTGCACTGTGTGATGACCACATGTGACAACTCTGACCTTCTCATAGTGGTATCCTCAGCTCTGGACAATTACTTGTGTGTGTCAGGAGGTCAGGAGAGAAATCTGCACTTAGAAGTAGATGACTGGCTCAGATCATGAACTTCTTATTGCCAAACTCAGACTCAAATTTAAGACAGTAGGGAAAACCGCTAGACCATTCAGGTATTACCTAAGTCAAATCCCTTATGATTATACAGTGGAAGTGAGAAATAGATTTAAGGGATTAGATCTGAAAGACAGAGTGTTTGATGAACTATGGATGAAGGTTCATGACATTGTACAGGAGACAAGGATCAAGACCATCCCCAGGAAAAAGAAATNCTGCCTTTTTATTTCTAATTCTTGTACCTCCCACTCCCCTACCTACTGGCTTTGTCTTACTGAACTGAGGGGTCCCCTTTCAAATTGCACATTTTCTGATCTTGAAGTCAGATGTCTCCCATGAGTGTGTCTGTGATGTCTGTTGCTCAGGTATTTTCTCAGGTCTGTCTGTGAGCTCATTTTTAACAAGAGTCCTCTTCTGTGTGGGCTTTATGTGGGTTTTCGCTTGTGCAGATATTCCTATTGGAATGACAGAGTTACCTTCCGAGTCATATCTCTTCAGGCCTCCTTTATAGTTCACAGGTTCTGGACAAGTTTTGCATCAGGTCACTTTGTGCTTTCACATCACAGAGGTTTTGGAGATTCTGGATCCTCAATATCCTGGAATTTACTCAAGAAACTTTGCTTTCTTGCTGCTTGCTATGTTTCTACCCAGCCCTAGGGCCCTCACCAGCTCCTGGGTCCTATCTTTGGGCTGATCATGTGACTTTCATAGACAGGAACACATTGCATGACTCCCAATTTTTTTTCATTGAAGTACAACTGAGTTACAATGTGTTAGTTTCAGGTATACAGCAAATGATTCAGTGTGTGTTTATGTATTCTTTTTTACCAGTTCTTTTCCATTATAGCTTATTACAAGATATTGATTATAGTTCCCTGTGTTATATAGTAAATCCTTATTGTTTATCTATTTCATATATAGTAGCATGAATACTATATAGAGTAGCTAAACAACAAGGATCCCAGATTTATTTTTGCAGGGAGCTCACAGAGGAATTGGGCTCTTGACTATCATAGCCCAAATGCATCCTTTAGGATAATTATTTTTTAAAATGAAAGCAGCCTTTACAGTTTGTAACTGGTTTGGTTACTCTGACAGACCATGTGACTTTAGTTTCACTCACAACTGAAAGATTTTCTTTCTAACTTTCTGGCACTAGATAAAGGTCTTTTCTTAATTTTGAGCAGGGCTTTCTACTTTAAATTTTTAAAATATATTTCACGAGCATATGTGTGTGTGTGTGTATACTGTTTTGAAGACAGAGTCTCATTGAACATCAGTTTCTTTCAGAAAATAATCTAGTGCCAGGGAAAAGAGTCCAATAGCAGAGACAAAAGGTACTTCATAAGAGTACTGCAATCTTTGCTCCTTGGAGGTGGGGCAGGAAGAGAAAAAGACCAGGATATTTAAAGACTTAATGCATAATTTATATGCAGGGCTATTTTTGCAGGCTGTTGTAATAGCAAAGGAGATGAGAAGGCATCAGCAAAAATCAAACGCTAGTGGAGCTTTGATTAATCTCAAAATAAGTCTCCAAGAAAGAAGCCCCAGGAATTCCATAGTTCCCCCCTCAACAATTATGGAAAGGTGTCTCTATTTAAAAGCCTCAAATAACTGTGAAGAAAGAAAAACAGGCAAAACCCTACTAGTTCTTTGGATGAAGTCACTGTAAACGTCAGTGATATCTCTGGCATTGGTAATCTGCAGGGTAGAGATGGGGCATCTTGAAGCAGAAAACTGGAGCTCTTTAACCCCAAAGCTAAAGCTTGATGAGTGACAGGCATTTATCATAGGCAGTGCACAAATCACTTGTTGGTGAGTAATTAAAAAGAGCTTATAAAAATCTTTCAATAAATGAGCTACAACCGTGCTCTCAGCAACACCTATCTGTTGAGTGCCTTCTGGGTCTCCAGCCCCGCTCTAGGTTCTGGGTGTTGGGCAGCCAATGAAATTCCTCTAAATTCCCTTCTAGCTGTGGGGGAGACATGATAAGCAAGTAAATAACTCTTATCAATAACATAATTATTGGAAGTGGGAAGTGGGAAGGTGGAGAGTTTCTAGATAAGGAGAGTAGCCACAGCTGAAGCAGACAGAGGAGCTTGCTATGGACAGGAAGTCATTTGACCTGAGTTCTGCATTATGAGAAGCAGGGTGGTGGGGAGAGGAAGAATGAGATGCAGGAGGTAGTAGGGGCACTGGCCCTCAGATCAGAATATGCCTAGTTCTAGACCCTGAGGGCAGCCCAGTGCAACTGGAGTGTGCAGGAGGCATGGGCAGATGGCACAGTGTAGCGTGATGCAAGACATGCATCTGCTTATCTAAACGGGACTTGTATATACAAATCTGGATTTCAAGGGTGAAGCATAGAGTTTGTTAAATAACTAGAGGAATGGTGGTGGGTATTTGAAAGACTTCCTATCAGATCAGTTCAGTTCAGTCGCTCAGTTGTGTCTGACTCTTTGCGACCCCATGAATCGTAGCATGCCAGGCCTCCTTGTTCATTACCATCTCTTGGAGTTCACTCAGACTCAAGTCCATTGAGTCCGTGATGCCATCTAGCCATCTCATTCTCGGTCGTCCCCTTCTCCTCCTGCCCCCAATCCCTCCCAGCATCAGAGTCTTTTCCAGTGAGTCAACTCTTCGCATGAGGTGGCCAAAGTACTGGAGTTTCAGCTGTAGCATCATTCCTTCCAAAGAAATCCCAGGGTTGATCTCCTTCAGAATGGACTGGTTGGATCTCCTTGTAGTCCAAGGGACTCTCAAGAGTCTTTTCCAACACCACAGTTCAAAAGCATCAATTCTTTGGTGCTCAGTCTTCTTCACAGGCCAACTCTCACATCCATACATGACCACAGGAAAAACCATAGCCTTGACTAGATGGACCTTAGTTGGCAAAGTAATGTCTCTGCTTTTGACTATACTATCTAGGTTGGTCA
>SJYW01035856.1:851183-919024 GCA_006410735.1 Raphicerus campestris | reverse complement strand
AGGGGACTGCCAGCAGCTATCTGGGAAGGTCGCCTTTGGTAAAAACCCTCTTGGAGGTCACCATTAACCCAACCATAAAGCCCAAAGACCCCAGGGCTGGGTGGCCTCAGGCCAAAAAACTACCAGGGAGGGAGCACAACCCTACCCATCTGCGGATAGTTGGATTAAAGCTTTACTGAGCAAGGCCCTGCCCTCCAAAGCAAGACTCAGTTTTTCCTATTACCAGTCCTTCCCATGAGGAAGCTTACGCAAGCCTCTTAGCCTCCTTCATCAGAGGCCAGACAGAAGAAGCAAGAAGAAGCACAATCCCACAATGACTAAAACAAAACCACAATCCAGAAAGCTAATCAGCATGATAAAGCAGAGTTATGTCCCAGATGAAGAGACAAGATAAAACCCCAGAAAAACAACTAAAGGAAGTGGAGATAGGCAACTTTCCAGAAAAAGAATTCAGAATGATGATAGTGAATATGATTCAAAATTTTGGAAAAAGAATGGAGGTAAAGTTTGAGAAGATGCAAGAAATGTTTACCAAAGACCTAGAAGATATAAAAGAACAAAAAAACAGATGAATAATACACTAGAAGGAATCAACAGCAGAATAACTGAGGCAGAAGAATGGATAAATGACCTGGAGGACAGAATGGTAGAAATTACTGCTGTGGAAAAGAATATAGAAAAAAGAATTAAAAGAAATGAAGACAGCCTAAGAGACCTCCAGTGAAGTGAAGTCGCTCAGTTGTGTCCGACTCTTTGAGACCCCATGGACTGTAGCCTACCAGGCTTCTCTGTCCATGGGATTTTCCAGGCAAGTGTACTGGAGTGGGTTACAATTTCCTTCTCCAGGAGATCTTCCCGACCCAGGTTTTCTGCATTGCAGGCAGACGCTTTCCCCTCTGAGCCACCAGGGAAGAGACCTCCAGGACAACATTAAATGTACTATCATTCACATTATAGGGGTCCCAGAAGGAGAAGAGAGAAAGTGAAAGGATCTGAGAAAATATTTGAAGAGATAATAGCTGAAAACGTAACCTAACATGGGAAAGGAAATAATCAACCAAGTCCAGGAAGCACAGAGAGTCCCAGGAAGGATGAACCCAAGGAGGAATACACTGACACACATAGTAATCAAATTGACAAAAATTAAAGGCAGAGATAAAATATTAAAATCAACAAGGGAAAAATGACAACATACAAGGGAATTCCTGTCAGCCTCTCAGCTGATTTCTCAACAGAAAGAATGGCATGACATATTTAAAATGATGAAAGGGAAGAATCTACCACCAAGAATACTCTACCTGGCAAGACTCTCCTTCAGATTTGATGGAGAAATCAAAAGCTTTCCAGATAAGCAAAAGTTAAGAGAATTCAGCACCACCGAACCAGCTTTATAACAAATGCTGAAGGAACTTCTCTAGGCAGAAAACAAGAGAATGAAAAGCCCTACCTAAAAAAAATAAACCCAAAACAATTAAGAAAATATTAATAGGATCATACATATAGATAATTACATTAAATGTCAGTTCAGTTCAGTTGCTCAGCCATGTCCAACTCTTTGAGACCCCATGAATCGCAGCACCCCAGGCCTCCCTGTCCATCATCAACTCCCGGAGTTCACTCAAACTCACGTCCATCGAGTCAGTGATGCCATCCAGCCATCTCATCCTCTGTCGTCCCCTTCTCCTCCTGACCCCAATCCCTCCCAGCATCAGAGTCTTTTCCAATGAGTCAACTCTTCGCATGAGGTGGCCAAAGTATTGGAGTTTCAGCTTTAGCATCATTCCTTCCAAAGAAATCCCAGGGTTGATCTCCTTCAGAATGGACTGGTTGGATCTCCTTGCAGTCCAAGGGACTCTCAAGAGTCTTCTCCAGCACCACAGTTCAAAAGCATCAATTCTTCAGTGCTCAGCTTTCTTTATAGTCCAACTCTCACATCCATACATGACCACTGGAAAAACCATAGCCTTGACTAGACGGATCTTTGTTGGCAAAGTAATGTCTCTGCTTTTGAATATGTTATCTAGGTTGGTCATAACTTTCCTTCCAAGGAGTAAGTGTCTTTTAATTTCATGGCTGCAATCACCATCTGCTGTGATTTTGGAGCCCCAGAAAATTATAAGGGACTGGAATGCTAAAGTAGAAAGTCAAGAAACACCTGGGGTAACACACAAATTTGGCCTTGTAATACAGAATGAAGCAGAGCAAAGGCTAATAGAGTCTTGCCAAGAGAACACTCTGGTCATAGCAAACATTAAATGTAAATGGCATATGAAAACATGTGCATGTATGCAATTCCACTTACCATATTACTCTGCTTGACCCCTCAAATTGTATGTAATTATTTTATATTATTAGGTTAATCATGTTCCCATTATGGCTTGCAACTGTAATTGTCTTTTTTGTCTGGCTATTGACTATGAAAATTGATAAACATTTTTTACTATTGTGATTATGTAACTATTACTCACTTAATAGCATTGTATCATGATTGGTCAAAAGATAAATTATTGAATTCTATCTCTCCAAAACAACCACTTAAGAGAAAAACCTGTAATCACTTTTTAAAATCTAGATGCATATCAGAATTATCTTGGAATTTTTTGAAAAAATACAAATGCCTAAATATTGCTTTTATTTTTTTTTTTGCCAGAGCTCCAGATAGATATATGGACTATATGAAGATCTTTTACAAGCTAGTTTGTTTCACCTTTTCTATTTCATATTCAGTGCTCCCATTTCATTTAGTTTATGTTTTATAATTTCTCCATCTTTTTTTTTTTAAAATTTTCTTTCTCAAGCCTTTATCAAGCATAGTAAAAAAACCCTCTTGTATACATATATATAAATGATATATATAATATATTTTAGAAAACATGAATGTTTGCCTAACTAAAAAATTTATGACATTTTGATTCCACTTGTTTGATTTAGTATGAATAGAATGCTAGATTTCTAGTTTTGAAAAATAGATATGCAAAAAACCAAGTTGTACTGTATAGCACAGGTAACTATAATCAATATAGTGTAATAACCTATAATGGAAAATAATTTCAAAAATAACATGTGTATATATGCATAACTGAACCACACACAAAAAAGAGAATTCTACTTTTTGAATATTAGTAATGTTTATCTTTTTGCCAGTTTTTCTAAATGTCCTATGAACATCTAATAACAACATATGAGATACAAAATTTTAAATATATTTCTGTAGGATATGATTAATACAAATTAAATCTATTATATTTAAATTATTAATGAGACCATTCAAGATGATCCTATTCTTTTTTCTGCATTTGATAAAATATTCTCTGAGAAATGTTAATATGTCTCACTATGATTATACATTTCTTTCTTCTGATTTTTGCTTTCTGTATCTTTGTTTCTTTGTTGTTAAGGTATCTAATGGTTTATCATGTCTATCTTCTTTGTGAATTATACCTTTTATGATTAAAAATATTCCTCTTTGTTTCATTTTAAATTAATTTAAATAAGAAGAAATGAAAGAATTTTTACAAAAACTAAAGTTTTATTTATATTACATCATATATCAACTTTCTTAAGATTTCAGCAACAAATGTTTTTATTTCATTTTCTGGAAGATTTTTTTTTAGAATATTCCATTACAGCATAATATCTGAGATTTAAAGTTATTTTTATGCTCTGTCTGTACTTAATTGGTGGGTTTCAGTTCCTCACATGGAAATTTCATTTTGTGTCAGGACTTTGGAATTGGAGGTTTTGCTACTTCAAAATATAGCACTTCCTTTGGGAGTTGGGGCCATTATAATAAAGCCAAGTGGGATACAAGTTACTTTCCAGAAAAACCAAAGCATGTAAGAATGCATATTTTTTACTTCCAGAATTTTACTCCCATGAAATCAATACATGTCTAGTAAATTAGACATGTTAATTAGCAAGTTTTTATTGAGGACAAATTTGATTTTTAAAAAGGCTATATATTTGAGGGGGCTTCCCTGGTGATTCAATGACAAAGAATCCACCTACCAATACAAGAGACATGGGCTTGATTCTCGGGTTGAAAAGATCCCCTGGAGATGGAATGGCAAACCATTCCAATATTCTTGCCTGGGGAAATTCCATGGACAGAGGAGCCTGGTGGACTATAGTCGATGGGGTTGCAAAGAGTTGGATGTGAATAAGTGACTGAGCCCCACCCTCCCACACACACATATCCACAATCCTATTCACGAATCCATAGACCCCTGTTTAGGAAATTCTCATAGATAGACTATCTATTAAGTTTAACAACATATCTATCTATTTAAATTAAACAAAATATAACAATGCAATTCTCAATAACATAAGTAGTAAGAAAACTATGGAAATGGACAATATGATTAAGAAAATGAAAATCTTCTGGATGAACTGTTGGGAATGTTTTGAGAAGAATTGAGAAGAATTACTTTTTAAATTTCATTGTTAAAGAAGGCTCTCAGGTGTTTTTTAAGGGGGGAAATATTCTTTCCATTGACTCTTTGTCAGAAATATTATAGGTTCCCCCATGAATTATATGTTTTCTGAAATACCGCTTTGCAAATGCCACTCTATTCATAACCGGAAGCTCAACGTGTTCCTTAGAGCTGAATTCCAGTTGGCAAGGCTTCAATTTTTCTAATTCCTCACCAATAGAAGTTTGTTTTTAAATTCTCATTAGGCCACAGCAGGTCTTTGAGGCCACAGGTTAAAACTCATTAAGGTTCCGGAACACAAATGCTTAGTTTCTTGTTTTTTTAATTGCCAATTTCAACTTCTTTATGGCAGGTTACCTGGAGCTCAAATTTTATTTCCGAAATGGTCCTTTGAGTCACTAAACCCTGGGACATCCCTGAGCAAGAAATGCAATTGCCTAAAGAACAAGCAAATTTAATATGACAAGTAACTTGTGCAGCCTAGCATAAAAAATCCGCATAGGTATATGTATGTATTTAAATGCATATAGATACATCTATTTATAAAATGCTGAAACCAACATCAACAAGTAAACCTGCAACAACAAGTTGGGAAATTAACTCTTGACAGGATTTATGCTGATTGGTGATTTGGATTCAGCACTTACACTTGTAGTTCATAACTTATTTACCCTTTCATGCTAAAGAGGGCAGAAACTGCTTTTACTTCTTCAAATTTCCAGACCTGTTTCCCCCAGTTGTCTGGACATTTTATATGGTAATTTTTCCTTAAATTTTTTATAGTTCAATTACATTCTTAATGCCAATGATTCTAATATATAGAACAAACACAGACATCCTTGCTTCATGGCCCCAACTTTTCTTTTTTCATGGATAACCCTGTGAATAGATATCAGTGTGTCAGTCCCTTTTCTTGTACTTCATGTTTAGAAATGTCTTTCTATTTTTCCTCATCAACAGTATTGTCCTGCATCTGTTTTTCAGAGGCACACATGTTCACTTAGCAGCATGAGTAGGGAATATTTTGATGTTACTAAATTATACTTATTTCACTATTTTAATGGAAATAAATACTCAGTTGGATTGCTATTCCATAACTAAACATTCCCTTTCTGAGGGGCATTAAAGTTGTTTCCATTATTCCATTATGTACAATTCCACAATAAACATCCCTGACTGTCCACCTATGTGCACATGGGGTAGCCTGGGCTGGCTTCATGGATGGGCAACGTTTGCATCCACACAATGCTGTGTGCTCAGAATCTGAGGGCTCTCTCTGGTTTAATGTTTTGTTGTTACTCTCTTGAAATTCTTGATTATTTTTGAACAAGGGTCCTTTTCTTTTTGCACTGAGCCCTACAATTTAAGTAGCCAGTCACATGGTGGTCTTTTTGAAAGATTAGAATAAAATTTCTGGGTCAAGGTGTGTGTATGCATTACATTTTATTAGGTCCTGTTCAACTGCCCTCTTCTCCAACACTGTACTAACAGAATGTGAGATAGTTCCTGTTCACAAGACAACTTTTTTTGGCCAATAGAATACACACACACACAAGAACATTTCATTGGTGGTTAGCATTTCATTTTTTGTTAATATTTCACTGTTATTTAGTCTGTTTTCCCTGAATAGTGGAGTTGAGATCATAATAGGGTTGGATGAATAGTTTTTGACTCCATTGTTTTACTTTTTTTTCTACCTTTCAAGTATTTTTTTTACCTTGTGACGCTTGTTGAAGAGGACACCACCTCCCCCGGGAAGAACTGGAAATTCCAGCCAGCTGTGAGTACAGACCTGTGGGAGTCCTGGAGGAACAGAGCAGACAAGAGATCTTGGCTACTGGGATCAGACCTGCTTTTGTGTCTGTTTTTATTGTAACCTTGGACAAGGTCTCTCATTTTTGAGCCTCAGTTTTCTCATCTACCAAATAACTGAAATCCAGACCTCATTTGGCTGTTGGATTCAATGAAATAAATTATACATGGGCCATTCTGAGTAGTGTTAGGTGTCACCTCACTAGATTTGATTTGCATTTCTCTAATGATGAGTGAGCATCTTTTCATGTGTTTGTTGGCTGTGTGTATGTCTTCTTTGGAGAAATGTCTGTTTAGGTCTTCTGTCCACTTTTGACTGGGTTGTTTGTTTTTCTGGTATTCAGTTGCATGTATATTTTGGAGCTATATAATGGAATATAGCTGTTGCTGCTAAGTCACTTCAGTCATGTCTGACTCTGTGCGATCCCATAGATGGCAGCCCACCAGGCTCCCCCGTCCCTGGGATTCTCCAGGCAAGAACACTCAGCCACAAAAAGGAATGTATCTGAGTCAGTTCTAGTAAGGTAGATGAACCTAGATCCTATTATACTGAGTGAAGTTAAGTCAGAACAAGAAAAACAGATATCATATAGTAATGCATATATATGGAATCTAGAAAAATGGTACTGATGAACTTATTTTCAGAGCCAGAACACAGGTGCAGACATAGAGAGCAGACTTGTGGACACAGTGGGAAGGAGCAAGTGGGGTGAATGGGGAGAGCAGCACTGAACTACGCATGACCATATAGAAAACAGAGAGCTAACGGGAAGCCGCTGTGTGACACGGAGCTCCGCTTGGCACTCTATAACAACCTAGATGGGAGGGATGGGGTGGCAGGTGGGAAGGAGGTTCAAGAGGGAGGGAACATATGTATACTTATTACATATACTTATGACTGATACATAGTGTTGTATGGCAGAAACCAATACAACGTTGAAAAGCAATTAACCTCCAATTAAAAATAAATTTTAAAAATTGTACTATAGGGCTGGCTCTTTCTTAAGGCCCATAGGCTTAAGCAATCTTTCTCTTCTACTCACTCTCAAAACAGCTAAAATTCTTACCACCTCTAGAAAATGCAGGGAAAAGCAAATGCACATTCATCTCAGAAAAAAAAAAAATCCCATTTTTACCTGTGATGACATTTATATGCACTGGAAAGTTTTCATATACCTCCTAGATAAAGGTTATAACCCAATAAATCTTTTTTAAGAAGGGTTGGAGGGGTGGGGGACCCAGGAACATGCATTTTGATAAACATTTCAGGGGATTCTAATGCAGGTGGCCAATGCAACACGCTTGGGAAATGCTGTCATGGGAGCTGAATTTAAACCACTGTTTCTGATGCTGTTTAATTAAAAGACAGTAATAAAAATAAGTAATTGCTTTAGAGCTGCTCAAGTGTGCCTTTCCAGGTAAACGAGCAGATCTTCGTGCCTCTCCTCACCACCTGTCTTCTTCCCGTCCCTACAATACTTACACTCTAGATATTCCAGATCTTACACATTCATACTTTTGCTCACACTGTTTTCTTTCCTGGAATGTAAGCTCCTACTCATGCCTTAAGGCCCTACTGAAAAAACTCGTTCCCTCTGGGGGTGTCTANCACTTCAGTCATGTCTGACTCTGTGCGATCCCATAGATGGCAGCCCACCAGGCTCCCCCGTCCCTGGGATTCTCCAGGCAAGAACACTCAGCCACAAAAAGGAATGTATCTGAGTCAGTTCTAGTAAGGTAGATGAACCTAGATCCTATTATACTGAGTGAAGTTAAGTCAGAACAAGAAAAACAGATATCATATAGTAATGCATATATATGGAATCTAGAAAAATGGTACTGATGAACTTATTTTCAGAGCCAGAACACAGGTGCAGACATAGAGAGCAGACTTGTGGACACAGTGGGAAGGAGCAAGTGGGGTGAATGGGGAGAGCAGCACTGAACTACGCATGACCATATAGAAAACAGAGAGCTAACGGGAAGCCGCTGTGTGACACGGAGCTCCGCTTGGCACTCTATAACAACCTAGATGGGAGGGATGGGGTGGCAGGTGGGAAGGAGGTTCAAGAGGGAGGGAACATATGTATACTTATTACATATACTTATGACTGATACATAGTGTTGTATGGCAGAAACCAATACAACGTTGAAAAGCAATTAACCTCCAATTAAAAATAAATTTTAAAAATTGTACTATAGGGCTGGCTCTTTCTTAAGGCCCATAGGCTTAAGCAATCTTTCTCTTCTACTCACTCTCAAAACAGCTAAAATTCTTACCACCTCTAGAAAATGCAGGGAAAAGCAAATGCACATTCATCTCAGAAAAAAAAAAAATCCCATTTTTACCTGTGATGACATTTATATGCACTGGAAAGTTTTCATATACCTCCTAGATAAAGGTTATAACCCAATAAATCTTTTTTAAGAAGGGTTGGAGGGGTGGGGGACCCAGGAACATGCATTTTGATAAACATTTCAGGGGATTCTAATGCAGGTGGCCAATGCAACACGCTTGGGAAATGCTGTCATGGGAGCTGAATTTAAACCACTGTTTCTGATGCTGTTTAATTAAAAGACAGTAATAAAAATAAGTAATTGCTTTAGAGCTGCTCAAGTGTGCCTTTCCAGGTAAACGAGCAGATCTTCGTGCCTCTCCTCACCACCTGTCTTCTTCCCGTCCCTACAATACTTACACTCTAGATATTCCAGATCTTACACATTCATACTTTTGCTCACACTGTTTTCTTTCCTGGAATGTAAGCTCCTACTCATGCCTTAAGGCCCTACTGAAAAAACTCGTTCCCTCTGGGGGTGTCTATTGCCACACTCAGGCGGAATCCTGGGCTTCCCTCTTTGTGTCTTCATGGCACACTTGTCCTTTAAATGAGTCTTTGTTTATATGACTGTTGTTTCAGGGGTTAAGCTGTGGCCTCCTTAAGGCCAGAGACCAAAGCTTGTTCATTTTTGTATTTTCAGCTTCTGATGCAGTTGATTCCCACTGATATGCCATCTTTCTCCAACTGTGCATGCATCTATTTCCCACTTCCATGACTGGAGTCTTGGAATCCCATCCCCATGCTTTGATCACTCCTTTAATGGTTTCTCATTCTCTGGTGAGTGCTTACATGCAGACACTCTTCCTACCAAAGGGATTTTGCACTTGCCATTCCTTTTGCCAAGAAAGTTCTGCCTGTAGATCTTCATGCAGCTTATTTTCTTCTCTTATTCAATTCAGTCTCTGCTCAGACTGTCCTCTATAAGAAAGTTACTGACTACCCATTCCAAACCCGTCACCAACCCACAAGTCACTCTGTTATCTTGGCCCGATTAATTTACTGTATGGTACTCCTCATCATCTGAAATTCTCCTGGGTATATATGGATTTCTTTACAGTCTGACTTAGACATGGTATTGCCATTGTAGTGCCAGTGGTAAAGACCCTGTCTGCCAATGCACGAAACACAGGAGTCGTGGGTTTGATCCCTGGGTTGGGAAGATCCCCTGGAGTAGGAAATGGCAACTCACTCCAGGATTTTTGCCTGGAAAATTCCATGGGCAGAGGAACCTGGCGTTGGGGTCACAGAAAGTCAGACATGACTGAGCATGCATGCATGCAAAATAGAGAAGAGCCTTATTCATTTTTGCAACCTTGGCATGAAACAAATACCTGGCATAGACAGCGGACATTTTCATTTTATTGAATCAGTAATGCTTGCCTTTTTATGGACTGAAAGCCAAGGAGTGATCAAATCTCCAGAAGAGTTGTTACAGACACTGTTGGTGCCCAGCCAGCCTTCCCTCAATGACAACCCACTCCTCTAATTTCCATTAGTGTTGGCAGTTAAAGCTGCCTCTTCTCCGAAGACTGGGAGTGCTCTGAACAGGGGATTACACATCTCTTTGCCTGGGGCTGACAGTAGTCAATGACTGATTGGTATGGATTTGCAAAAGGCCAGCCCTTGCTTCTAGACAGGGAGACCTATGCAGTGTGATTTATGTGCCACAGCCTCCTATGGAAGAGGACAAATGTAGACTTTCCAGAGATTACGTCTTCACTCAGTTCCTTTTCTTCCCTTCCATTATTCTCTCCTTCCTTTTCTTACAGATTTATCTTGAGAGCTCGTCCTCAATAAATCACTGGTATCTGCCTCCCTGTCTCAGGGTCTGCTCCTAGTGAGTCCATTCCATGACAGTGGTGTTCCTTGGAGGAATATAAGACCAAAAATCTATGTCTTTATTCCTAAGGGGGCAGGAAAATAAAGAGCTAGTCACAGATACATCAGGAAGACAACCTGAGGTGAAACAATAATAGATTTAGGATTGGATGCTATTCATGTCCTGCTGACCAAACTCCCTACCCAAAGTGAAATAAAGCAAATCTGATTCCCAGTTTTTTACTCTGGCCTCCAGTATCAATTACCAGACTGATGGGCTATTTCCTGATTCATAGATTTATTCAATAAAAACTACATGTTGGGCATTGATTTCAGTGATGAGTTTTCAATAGTGAATAAGACCAACAGTCTAGGCTCTGGGGCCAGAGAGCCTTCGCTCAAGCACATCCCAGCAATGACTCTAGACATATCGGTGAACCTCCTGATCCTTATTTTCTCATGTGAAAAGTATATCAATACCTGCTTTATGGGGTTAATATGGGGATTCAACCACTCAGCATGGCATTTAATAAGTTCCAACTTGGTGCAAGCAATTAGAGCTAGCATAAAAGATTATTTCTCTCCAAAAGTGATTCATGTGTTAGTATGGGAATCCCTTGATTCCTAACAAATTGAGAAATCAAACTTGATCAGGGTACAGAACATCTGGGAGCTCTTTGAGCTGTAATATGAAGTATCAATAGATTAAATTTAATACAATTAGATATATAAATTTATGCAAAAGCAGATATCATTTCACTCTCATAATATTGATGATGGTATCAGCTTTCAACATTTAAAGAAAATTTAAAACAGGAAAATAACTTAGGTTAAAATGTAAGTATCTGTTTCTTCTGCAAATTTGAGAAAAACAAAACAACAATCTTATATTTTGTTGGTAGTGCCTCCAGAAAATACTGAGTTCCCGAGGGAGGCTCACTTGGGAGCCTCTGATCTGAGGTCTCTCCTGGCTGTGGTCTACAAAGTAAATAGCTGGAGGCTTTTTCTTTTATTTCTTTCTGCAGTGGAAACTAAGGACAGGGATTACACCATTAGCTCAGATGAATTTTATTTTTTGTATTAGCTAAGGCCCTGAAACATTGCTGCAAATCAATGCTTTGCCAGTCAATTTCTGTTTTAATTGTATGAGAAAGTTAGTATTTAAAGAAAATAAAAACGCTTTGTTGAAACTTACATAAATCAAAGTTCATTTTTGTTTTCAATGAGAATAACCTTTGCCACTCCTTTCTTCTTGAATTATGGTCTGTCCTCTGTGGATTATATAAATGTGTGCCCCAGAGATGATCCAGCTGGAATATGCCAGCTTTTTACAAGGCAATTTGACCCAAAAACTGTGGGGCAAGGATGGGACCTACTGGCTCCAGGTATATGTGCTGCAGAAGGAAGGAACGACACCCTAGTTTGCTTTTTCCCTGCACAGTTCCACAGAAAGTTATGATTTTCCTTAAGGAAGAGGGTTTGAAATAGAGAGGATTTTTCTGCCCTCAGAAAACAGAACATTCAGTTAAGGTTCAACACCTTTCTCACGTGTCCTCATTTTCAGACTCTGGAAATGTTAATATGGGGATTAACATTAAGAGTTCTGTCTCAGCTGGGGAGACACACTTTCCTTTTCCTCAGGGGTCTGTTTCATACACTGTGCCTGCCAGGAGGCATATTGTACTAGTCAGTTACTTTGGACACAGCGGCAGTGCTGCAGTCTCAAGGAGAAGCCTGAGCCTTTAGCAGCGACAAGGCAGCTGCCTACACACTTGCATCCTTCCCTGGAGAAGGGTGGAACGTGGCCATCTCTGGTGTCCTCTGATCTGTGTTCCTCTTTGAGGGCTCCTGTCTGAGGGAACAGCTGCTCCTCCTGCCCTCGGGGACTCTGTGCACAAATAAAAGCTGAGGAGTTACAGGACGAAAACCGTGGTAATAACCAGAGCTGGTGAGTGCTTTAACTCAAGAGGCCAAAGGAGGTTCTTTGAGTTGGAATAAATACCTAAAGCTTTTAACAGGTTCTTCTGCCTTTGGTCCTGCCTATTACAACATCATTGAAATAAAAAACGGTAGATTTCCATTTCCTTCTGGGAAAATTAGAGCCTGGGGATCCCACTTGATGATTTCCTTCCTCCTCCCCCACCCCTCCTCATGAAGAAGCCTTGAGTTTAGGGGCTTGAGTTCCTAGGAATGAATTTGCTCTCTGTTTATTGAATGTAAGAAAAGGTCTCTTTCACATCTGCCTTCCCTTCCTTTCCACCTAGGCTCTAAGTTGTTTGAGGACGGGGGTAAAAACCTGTTTTTAAATTTACATATCTTATGTCTAAACCTTAGTGGGTTGCTTTGGAAAGAATAGACGCTCATTTCTTATTGTTGAATGAACTTATGGAGGAAGGAAGCAAAAAATGAAGGAAGGAAGCAAAAAATAAAGGAAGGAAAGTAGGGAGAAAAGGAAGATAGGAGGTTGTGGGGAGGAAGATCAGTTTTTGAGTAATTACCACATGCATAGCTCTGAAAACAGAAAAAGAAAATAAAAATAAAATTGCTTTATATATCATTACAAAGGATTACTATATTTCTGATTCATCTTCTAAATGATTTGTATGTAATATATCCATTTATCGAGGATGAGATGGCTAGATGGCATCACGGACTCAATGGACGTGAGTCTGAGTGAACTCCGAGAGATGGTAATGAACAGGGAGGCCTGGCGTGCTGCGATTCATGGGGTCGCAAAGAGTCGGACATGCCTGAGCGACTGAACTGAACTGAACCGAACCCATACAGTACCCTTTTGAAGAAGATTTTCTCTCTTATCCTCATTTTATAGATAAGCAAGCTGAGGCCTGAGCCAGAATACTTTATAGAGTTAGGGCAGAAACACTGACCACTCAATTCCAAAGCTTCAACTTTAAATGTTATTATTAGAATTTTAGTGTACATTCTTTGTTTGATTTTTAACGACTTTTATTTTTGAGAATCAGAAATTAACAAAATTGTAGACATAAATTTAGAGAAATATCAATAAAATTACTAAGAAAAAAACGGTCTATACACCACAATTAAAAGCCCAAAATTGTCAGACTGGATAAACTAATGAGCCCCAATATATGATGCTAATACAAAATTCAATTTAAATAAAAAGAGACAAGTAGGTTAAAATTATAAGGCTTGAAAAATATATACAACATTTATACTACAAAATACGTAGTGACCATCTTTAAATGAGATAAAGCACTGTTGTTGCTGTTGTCCTTTAGTTACTAAGTCGTGTTTGACTCCTTTGCGACCCCGTGGGCTATAGTCTACCAGGCTTCTCTGTCCATGGGATTTCCCAGGCAAGAATAATGGAGTGGGTTACCATTTCCTTCTCCAGGGGATCTTCTTGACCCAGAGACTGAACCTGTGTCTTCTGCAATGGCAGGCGGATTCTTTACTGCTGCCACCATGGACGGAGGAGCCTGGTAGGCTGCAGTCCATGCGGTCACTAGGAGTTGGACACAACTGAGTGACTTGACTTTCACTTTCATGCATTGGAGAAGGAATTCTCCCAGTGGAGAATCCCAGGGATGGCGGAGCCCAATGGGCTGCTGTCTGTGGGGTCGCACAGAGTCGGACACGGCTGAAGTGACTTAGCAGTCATCAGGGAAGCCCTGAGACAAAGTATATTTTTGAACAAATATATTACCGTGGATAAAGATGTTTCATAATGGTAAAGGGGTTAGTTCATCAAGAGAATATGGTAATCCTAAACTTTTATGCACCTAATAAAAAACTACAGAAGACATTAAGCAAAAACAAATAAAAGTGAAAGAAGTATACAAATTCACAATTGTTTTCTGAAATTTTTAACTTCCTTTCTTAAAAATTTTTAGGGCAATTAGACGGAAACTCAGTAAGGATATGGGAGACTTGAACAAAATGGTGGACTCAAACTGGACCTGATTTTCACTTATAAAGTGCTCAAAGAGTTGGACACAACTTAGGGACTAAGCAACAACAACAATCCAATACAGAAGGACATAAGCTTTCCAAGTACACATGGAATGTTCACTCAGTTGGTAAAATTTTGGCCTTTGAAACAAGTCTCAATGAATTAAGAGGAGTCAAAACATACAAAGATCACAATAGAACTTAAATTAGAAATTAATATCAGAATGATCTCTAGGAAGGCCTCAATATCTGGAAACTAACATACTTTCAAATTAACTATGCATCAAATTAAAAAATCAAAAGGGAAAGAAACGAAATACCATTTCATTTCTGTACTGCATGGAAATATAAACAACATGTCATAATGTGTGATATGCAGCTACAGCAGTATTCAAAGAGAATTTTATAACACTAAATGTTAATATTAGAGGAAAAAAAGTCTCAACTCAGTTATCTCAGCTTCTACCTCCAGAAAGCAGAAAACAAAGAACAAGTTAGAACAAAGCAAGCAAAATGAAGGAGAAAAAGAAAANTGAGGCCTGAGCCAGAATACTTTATAGAGTTAGGGCAGAAACACTGACCACTCAATTCCAAAGCTTCAACTTTAAATGTTATTATTAGAATTTTAGTGTACATTCTTTGTTTGATTTTTAACGACTTTTATTTTTGAGAATCAGAAATTAACAAAATTGTAGACATAAATTTAGAGAAATATCAATAAAATTACTAAGAAAAAAACGGTCTATACACCACAATTAAAAGCCCAAAATTGTCAGACTGGATAAACTAATGAGCCCCAATATATGATGCTAATACAAAATTCAATTTAAATAAAAAGAGACAAGTAGGTTAAAATTATAAGGCTTGAAAAATATATACAACATTTATACTACAAAATACGTAGTGACCATCTTTAAATGAGATAAAGCACTGTTGTTGCTGTTGTCCTTTAGTTACTAAGTCGTGTTTGACTCCTTTGCGACCCCGTGGGCTATAGTCTACCAGGCTTCTCTGTCCATGGGATTTCCCAGGCAAGAATAATGGAGTGGGTTACCATTTCCTTCTCCAGGGGATCTTCTTGACCCAGAGACTGAACCTGTGTCTTCTGCAATGGCAGGCGGATTCTTTACTGCTGCCACCATGGACGGAGGAGCCTGGTAGGCTGCAGTCCATGGGGTCACTAGGAGTTGGACACAACTGAGTGACTTGACTTTCACTTTCATGCATTGGAGAAGGAATTCTCCCAGTGGAGAATCCCAGGGATGGCGGAGCCCAATGGGCTGCTGTCTGTGGGGTCGCACAGAGTCGGACACGGCTGAAGTGACTTAGCAGTCATCAGGGAAGCCCTGAGACAAAGTATATTTTTGAACAAATATATTACCGTGGATAAAGATGTTTCATAATGGTAAAGGGGTTAGTTCATCAAGAGAATATGGTAATCCTAAACTTTTATGCACCTAATAAAAAACTACAGAAGACATTAAGCAAAAACAAATATAAGTGAAAGAAGTATACAAATTCACAATTGTTTTCTGAAATTTTTAACTTCCTTTCTTAAAAATTTTTAGGGCAATTAGACGGAAACTCAGTAAGGATATGGGAGACTTGAACAAAATGGTGGACTCAAACTGGACCTGATTTTCACTTATAAAGTGCTCAAAGAGTTGGACACAACTTAGGGACTAAGCAACAACAACAATCCAATACAGAAGGACATAAGCTTTCCAAGTACACATGGAATGTTCACTCAGTTGGTAAAATTTTGGCCTTTGAAACAAGTCTCAATGAATTAAGAGGAGTCAAAACATACAAAGATCACAATAGAACTTAAATTAGAAATTAATATCAGAATGATCTCTAGGAAGGCCTCAATATCTGGAAACTAACATACTTTCAAATTAACTATGCATCAAATTAAAAAATCAAAAGGGAAAGAAACGAAATACCATTTCATTTCTGTACTGCATGGAAATATAAACAACATGTCATAATGTGTGATATGCAGCTACAGCAGTATTCAAAGAGAATTTTATAACACTAAATGTTAATATTAGAGGAAAAAAAGTCTCAACTCAGTTACCTCAGCTTCTACCTCCAGAAAGCAGAAAACAAAGAACAAGTTAGAACAAAGCAAGCAAAATGAAGGAGAAAAAGAAAATAAGAATGGAGAGTAATGAAAAAAATCAGAAAAACAGAAGAGAAAATCAGTTAAACCAAAATCTAGCATTTTGTGATCATTGTAATCAATAAACTAGTGCTCACGCTGGTCAAGGAAAAAAAGAGACAGACAGAAGGTATATAAATTATCACCATCAGGAGTGAAAGAAGTGACATCAAAGATTGTATAGATATTGATAGGATAACAGGCAAATATTTTGAACAACTTCAAGCCATTAAATTTTGCAAAGTAAATGAAATGGATAGATCCCTTGAAAGACAGACTGTCAAAATTCATTCAAAAGGGAACATTGTGCTTTTGATTTGCATTTCTCTGATAATGAGTGATATTGAGCATCTTTTCATGTGTTTGTTAGCCATCCGTATGTCTTCTTTGGAGAAATGCCTATTTAGTTCTGTGGCCCATTTTTTGATTGGGTCATTTATTTTTCTAGAATTGAGCTGCATAAATTGCTTGTATATTTTTGAGATTAGTTATTTGTCAGTTGCTTCATTTGCTATTATTTTCTCCCATTCAGAAGGCTGTCTTTTCACCTTGCTTAAAGTTTCCTTTGTTGTGCAGAAGCTTTTAATTTTAATTAGATCCCATTTATTTATTTTTGCTTTTATTTCCAGTATTCTGAGAGGTGGATCATAGAGGATCCTGCTGTGATTTATGTCAGAGAGTGTTTTGCCTATGTTCTCCTCTAGCAGTTTTATAGTTTCTGGTCTTACATTTAGATCTTTAATCCATTTTTGAGTTTATTTTTGTGTGTGGTGTTAGAAAGTGATCTAGTTTCATTCTTTTACAAGTGGTTGACCAGTTTTCCCAGNCAAAAGGCCAGCCCTTGCTTCTAGACAGGGAGACCTATGCAGTGTGATTTATGTGCCACAGCCTCCTATGGAAGAGGACAAATGTAGACTTTCCAGAGATTACGTCTTCACTCAGTTCCTTTTCTTCCCTTCCATTATTCTCTCCTTCCTTTTCTTACAGATTTATCTTGAGAGCTCGTCCTCAATAAATCACTGGTATCTGCCTCCCTGTCTCAGGGTCTGCTCCTAGTGAGTCCATTCCATGACAGTGGTGTTCCTTGGAGGAATATAAGACCAAAAATCTATGTCTTTATTCCTAAGGGGGCAGGAAAATAAAGAGCTAGTCACAGATACATCAGGAAGACAACCTGAGGTGAAACAATAATAGATTTAGGATTGGATGCTATTCATGTCCTGCTGACCAAACTCCCTACCCAAAGTGAAATAAAGCAAATCTGATTCCCAGTTTTTTACTCTGGCCTCCAGTATCAATTACCAGACTGATGGGCTATTTCCTGATTCATAGATTTATTCAATAAAAACTACATGTTGGGCATTGATTTCAGTGATGAGTTTTCAATAGTGAATAAGACCAACAGTCTAGGCTCTGGGGCCAGAGAGCCTTCGCTCAAGCACATCCCAGCAATGACTCTAGACATATCGGTGAACCTCCTGATCCTTATTTTCTCATGTGAAAAGTATATCAATACCTGCTTTATGGGGTTAATATGGGGATTCAACCACTCAGCATGGCATTTAATAAGTTCCAACTTGGTGCAAGCAATTAGAGCTAGCATAAAAGATTATTTCTCTCCAAAAGTGATTCATGTGTTAGTATGGGAATCCCTTGATTCCTAACAAATTGAGAAATCAAACTTGATCAGGGTACAGAACATCTGGGAGCTCTTTGAGCTGTAATATGAAGTATCAATAGATTAAATTTAATACAATTAGATATATAAATTTATGCAAAAGCAGATATCATTTCACTCTCATAATATTGATGATGGTATCAGCTTTCAACATTTAAAGAAAATTTAAAACAGGAAAATAACTTAGGTTAAAATGTAAGTATCTGTTTCTTCTGCAAATTTGAGAAAAACAAAACAACAATCTTATATTTTGTTGGTAGTGCCTCCAGAAAATACTGAGTTCCCGAGGGAGGCTCACTTGGGAGCCTCTGATCTGAGGTCTCTCCTGGCTGTGGTCTACAAAGTAAATAGCTGGAGGCTTTTTCTTTTATTTCTTTCTGCAGTGGAAACTAAGGACAGGGATTACACCATTAGCTCAGATGAATTTTATTTTTTGTATTAGCTAAGGCCCTGAAACATTGCTGCAAATCAATGCTTTGCCAGTCAATTTCTGTTTTAATTGTATGAGAAAGTTAGTATTTAAAGAAAATAAAAACGCTTTGTTGAAACTTACATAAATCAAAGTTCATTTTTGTTTTCAATGAGAATAACCTTTGCCACTCCTTTCTTCTTGAATTATGGTCTGTCCTCTGTGGATTATATAAATGTGTGCCCCAGAGATGATCCAGCTGGAATATGCCAGCTTTTTACAAGGCAATTTGACCCAAAAACTGTGGGGCAAGGATGGGACCTACTGGCTCCAGGTATATGTGCTGCAGAAGGAAGGAACGACACCCTAGTTTGCTTTTTCCCTGCACAGTTCCACAGAAAGTTATGATTTTCCTTAAGGAAGAGGGTTTGAAATAGAGAGGATTTTTCTGCCCTCAGAAAACAGAACATTCAGTTAAGGTTCAACACCTTTCTCACGTGTCCTCATTTTCAGACTCTGGAAATGTTAATATGGGGATTAACATTAAGAGTTCTGTCTCAGCTGGGGAGACACACTTTCCTTTTCCTCAGGGGTCTGTTTCATACACTGTGCCTGCCAGGAGGCATATTGTACTAGTCAGTTACTTTGGACACAGCGGCAGTGCTGCAGTCTCAAGGAGAAGCCTGAGCCTTTAGCAGCGACAAGGCAGCTGCCTACACACTTGCATCCTTCCCTGGAGAAGGGTGGAACGTGGCCATCTCTGGTGTCCTCTGATCTGTGTTCCTCTTTGAGGGCTCCTGTCTGAGGGAACAGCTGCTCCTCCTGCCCTCGGGGACTCTGTGCACAAATAAAAGCTGAGGAGTTACAGGACGAAAACCGTGGTAATAACCAGAGCTGGTGAGTGCTTTAACTCAAGAGGCCAAAGGAGGTTCTTTGAGTTGGAATAAATACCTAAAGCTTTTAACAGGTTCTTCTGCCTTTGGTCCTGCCTATTACAACATCATTGAAATAAAAAACGGTAGATTTCCATTTCCTTCTGGGAAAATTAGAGCCTGGGGATCCCACTTGATGATTTCCTTCCTCCTCCCCCACCCCTCCTCATGAAGAAGCCTTGAGTTTAGGGGCTTGAGTTCCTAGGAATGAATTTGCTCTCTGTTTATTGAATGTAAGAAAAGGTCTCTTTCACATCTGCCTTCCCTTCCTTTCCACCTAGGCTCTAAGTTGTTTGAGGACGGGGGTAAAAACCTGTTTTTAAATTTACATATCTTATGTCTAAACCTTAGTGGGTTGCTTTGGAAAGAATAGACGCTCATTTCTTATTGTTGAATGAACTTATGGAGGAAGGAAGCAAAAAATGAAGGAAGGAAGCAAAAAATAAAGGAAGGAAAGTAGGGAGAAAAGGAAGATAGGAGGTTGTGGGGAGGAAGATCAGTTTTTGAGTAATTACCACATGCATAGCTCTGAAAACAGAAAAAGAAAATAAAAATAAAATTGCTTTATATATCATTACAAAGGATTACTATATTTCTGATTCATCTTCTAAATGATTTGTATGTAATATATCCATTTATCGAGGATGAGATGGCTAGATGGCATCACGGACTCAATGGACGTGAGTCTGAGTGAACTCCGAGAGATGGTAATGAACAGGGAGGCCTGGCGTGCTGCGATTCATGGGGTCGCAAAGAGTCGGACATGCCTGAGCGACTGAACTGAACTGAACCGAACCCATACAGTACCCTTTTGAAGAAGATTTTCTCTCTTATCCTCATTTTATAGATAAGCAAGCTGAGGCCTGAGCCAGAATACTTTATAGAGTTAGGGCAGAAACACTGACCACTCAATTCCAAAGCTTCAACTTTAAATGTTATTATTAGAATTTTAGTGTACATTCTTTGTTTGATTTTTAACGACTTTTATTTTTGAGAATCAGAAATTAACAAAATTGTAGACATAAATTTAGAGAAATATCAATAAAATTACTAAGAAAAAAACGGTCTATACACCACAATTAAAAGCCCAAAATTGTCAGACTGGATAAACTAATGAGCCCCAATATATGATGCTAATACAAAATTCAATTTAAATAAAAAGAGACAAGTAGGTTAAAATTATAAGGCTTGAAAAATATATACAACATTTATACTACAAAATACGTAGTGACCATCTTTAAATGAGATAAAGCACTGTTGTTGCTGTTGTCCTTTAGTTACTAAGTCGTGTTTGACTCCTTTGCGACCCCGTGGGCTATAGTCTACCAGGCTTCTCTGTCCATGGGATTTCCCAGGCAAGAATAATGGAGTGGGTTACCATTTCCTTCTCCAGGGGATCTTCTTGACCCAGAGACTGAACCTGTGTCTTCTGCAATGGCAGGCGGATTCTTTACTGCTGCCACCATGGACGGAGGAGCCTGGTAGGCTGCAGTCCATGGGGTCACTAGGAGTTGGACACAACTGAGTGACTTGACTTTCACTTTCATGCATTGGAGAAGGAATTCTCCCAGTGGAGAATCCCAGGGATGGCGGAGCCCAATGGGCTGCTGTCTGTGGGGTCGCACAGAGTCGGACACGGCTGAAGTGACTTAGCAGTCATCAGGGAAGCCCTGAGACAAAGTATATTTTTGAACAAATATATTACCGTGGATAAAGATGTTTCATAATGGTAAAGGGGTTAGTTCATCAAGAGAATATGGTAATCCTAAACTTTTATGCACCTAATAAAAAACTACAGAAGACATTAAGCAAAAACAAATAAAAGTGAAAGAAGTATACAAATTCACAATTGTTTTCTGAAATTTTTAACTTCCTTTCTTAAAAATTTTTAGGGCAATTAGACGGAAACTCAGTAAGGATATGGGAGACTTGAACAAAATGGTGGACTCAAACTGGACCTGATTTTCACTTATAAAGTGCTCAAAGAGTTGGACACAACTTAGGGACTAAGCAACAACAACAATCAAATACAGAAGGACATAAGCTTTCCAAGTACACATGGAATGTTCACTCAGTTGGTAAAATTTTGGCCTTTGAAACAAGTCTCCATGAATTAAGAAGAGTCAAAACATACAAAGATCACAATAGAACTTAAATTAGAAATTAATATCAGAATGATCTCTAGGAAGGCCTCAATATCTGGAAACTAACATACTTTCAAATTAACTATGCATCAAATTAAAAAATCAAAAGGGAAAGAAACGAAATACCATTTCATTTCTGTACTGCATGGAAATATAAACAACATGTCATAATGTGTGGTATGCAGCTACAGCAGTATTCAAAGAGAATTTTATAACACTAAATGTTAATATTAGAGGAAAAAAAGTCTCAACTCAGTTATCTCAGCTTCTACCTCCAGAAAGCAGAAAACAAAGAACAAGTTAGAACAAAGCAAGCAAAATGAAGGAGAAAAAGAAAATAAGAATGGAGAGTAATGAAAAAAATCAGAAAAACAGAAGAGAAAATCAGTTAAACCAAAATCTAGCATTTTGTGATCATTGTAATCAATAAACTAGTGCTCACGCTGGTCAAGGAAAAAAAGAGACAGACAGAAGGTATATAAATTATCACCATCAGGAGTGAAAGAAGTGACATCAAAGATTGTATAGATATTGATAGGATAACAGGCAAATATTTTGAACAACTTCAAGCCATTAAATTTTGCAAAGTAAATGAAATGGATAGATCCCTTGAAAGACAGACTGTCAAAATTCATTCAAAAGGGAACATTGTGCTTTTGATTTGCATTTCTCTGATAATGAGTGATATTGAGCATCTTTTCATGTGTTTGTTAGCCATCCGTATGTCTTCTTTGGAGAAATGCCTATTTAGTTCTGTGGCCCATTTTTTGATTGGGTCATTTATTTTTCTGGAATTGAGCTGCATAAATTGCTTGTATATTTTTGAGATTAGTTATTTGTCAGTTGCTTCATTTGCTATTATTTTCTCCCATTCAGAAGGCTGTCTTTTCACCTTGCTTAAAGTTTCCTTTGTTGTGCAGAAGCTTTTAATTTTAATTAGATCCCATTTATTTATTTTTGCTTTTATTTCCAGTATTCTGAGAGGTGGATCATAGAGGATCCTGCTGTGATTTATGTCAGAGAGTGTTTTGCCTATGTTCTCCTCTAGCAGTTTTATAGTTTCTGGTCTTACATTTAGATCTTTAATCCATTTTTGAGTTTATTTTTGTGTGTGGTGTTAGAAAGTGATCTAGTTTCATTCTTTTACAAGTGGTTGACCAGTTTTCCCAGCACCACTTGTTAAAGAGACTGTCTTTACTCCATTGTATATTCTTGCCTCCTTTGTCGAAGATAAGGTGTCCATAGGTGTGTGGATTTATCTCTGGGCTTTCTATTTTGTTCCATTGATCCATATTTCTGACTTTGTAACAGTACCATACTGTCTTGATGACTGTGGCTTTGTAGTAGAGCCTGAAGTCAGGCAGGTTGATTCCTCCAGTTCCATTCTTCTTTCTCAAGATTACTTTGGCTATTCGAGGTTTTTTGTATTTCCATACAAATTGTGAAATTATTTGTTCTAGCTCTGTGAAAAATACCGCTGGTAGCTTGATAGGGATTGCATTGAATCTGTAGATTGCTTTGGGTAGTATACTCATTTTCACTATAATCTAGTACCTCTAAATCTATTAAGAAATTGAAAACTCCAGATTTAGACGGATTCACTGGTGAATTCTACCAAACATTTAAAGGAGGAAATATTAACAATTCTAAAAACCCCTTTCATAAATTTTAAGAGGAGAGACTACTTTGCAACTCATTTTATGAGGTCAGTATTTTCCTGACAACAAAACCAGGCAAATACATTACATGGAAAGAAGGCTAAATACTAACATCCCTCATGAGCACAGATGCAAAATAATTTTAGTAAATTAAACAATATCAAAAGGACGTTGCATCCTGACCAAGTAGTTTATCCTAGGAATGCAAGGTTAGTTGAACATTCTTAAAGTAATCTATATAATTTACCAAATTGAGAGATTGAAAAAGGAAAAACAAACAAACAAAAAAGATGTGATAATCTCAATGGAGAAAAAGCATTTGGCAAAACCATAACCCATTCTGGATAAAAGCTGTCATCAAACCTCAAAAAGAAGAAAACATTCTTAACTTGAAAACAGGCATTTACAAAAAGTATATTGCTACTAAAATATTTAGTAGTGGAAGACAATGCTTTCCTCCCAAGATAACACAGCAGGAATGTGTCTCTTCATCACTTTTATTCAGCACTGTACTGGAGATTCTAGTTTGTGCTGCTGCTGCTGCTGCTGTTAAGTCACTTCAGTCATGTCCGACTCTGTGCGACCCCATAGACAGCAGCCCACCAGTCTCCCCCATCCCTGGGATTCTCCAGGCAAGAACACTGGAGTGGGTTGCCATTTCCTTCTCCAATGCGTGAAAGTGAGACATGAAAGTGAAGTCGCCCGGTCCTGTCTGACTCTTAGCGACCCCATGGACTGCAGCCTACCAGGCTCGTCCGTCCATGGGAGTTTCCAGGCAAGAGTACTGGAGTGGGGTGCTATTGCCTTCTCCACTAGTTTGTGCAATGTGCAATAAAAATTAAATGGAATGCATCTGGGTTGGCAGGGGAGAAGTGAAATTACTATTATTTGGAGACAAAGTGATTATTTGTACAGAAAAAATCCTACAGACCTACTAAAAACCTACTAGAACAAATGACTAAGTTTAGTAATTTTCCAAGATCAACATACAAACATTAACAGTATTTCTTTATTCTAGCAACACATAATCTGAAAATGGAATTGAAAGTGCCACTTGCCATTGCATTAGACGTTGCAGTTATTGGGGAAAGTTCTGCAGCTAGGACCCTCTCACTCTCTCTCTGAGTTAGGTATCCTGGAGAGTGAGCTGTTTTCAGCACTGCTTTCACTTGTCCCCAGTCCAGAGGGCTCCACCAATACTGTGCTCATTGATATTACCAACAGCCTCCATGTGGACCAGTATATTTCCCCATATAAAAATGACTGTTCCATAGTTTTCAAGGCAGAAGGCTGGTGTGCCTCCCTTTGCCTGGCAAAGCCATAAGGCTATCCTTTTTAATTTCATGCCCCCTCCCACCCTTCAACCAGTAAATAAATAAATAAAAATTACCCTTCTTTCTTAATCTCTTTACTGACTCTCTTGGTTCTTTTAACACCACTAGGAAACATTTCAATAAATTTTGTGGATTACATTCTGGAATGATCTCCATGATTATGATGGTTCCTTTGTTCATTAAGTGTGCACTGATGCTGAAACTGAAGCTCCAATACTTTGGCCACCTGATGCAAAGAATTGACTCATTGGAAAAAGCCCTGATGCTGGGAAAGATTGAAGGCAGGAGGAGAAGGGGATGACAGAGGATGAGATGGTTGGACGGCATCACTGACTCGATGGACATGAGTTTGAGCAAGCTCCGGGAGCTGGTGATGGACAGGGAGGCCTGGCGTGCTGTAATTCATGGGATTGCAAAGAGTCAGACACGACTGAGTGACTGTGCACAGAATTAGCCATTGAATTTTACAGATTACATTAAAAATGCACTTATATTGTGGGGATGATTTGCCCAAAAGAATTCTTGTTCTAGGGGAAATATATGTGCTTCCTATGAATATGTGCTACAGCAGCGTGGGGCAGGGGTGGCACTCTACATGGGAAGAACATGGACTAAACATCAAGACAGAAAGTAGTTAAGTGGGTAAAATATTTATCTGGCCTTCTATTTTTTAATAATTTGGCATCTAATTCATAGTTTTCTTGTCTAGTTCTCTTCCTGCTATGATCCAGGATGACAAATGCCTGAATGAATGACTCAAAACATCTTGAGTTCATATTCAATGATCTCCCACGGCCACATCCTGAACCTTGCAATCCCTGGAATCTGCTCCTTTGCCTCTAAGCCATAAATTTAGATTTTCCAGTTTCCGACCACAATTTCCAGTCATTTCAGCCTGCTCAGGGAGTTTCTCCCATATCTGCTACCCTTTGACCTCATCTAATTCTCCCAGTCTCTCTAACTTCTCACTATTTAACTCCTTCTTCTGTCTCTGATACCCTTAAACATTGCCTCCGTCACTCTTTAGACTGACACATTCTCGGTTTCCTCCACCCTCTGACCTTTGGTGCATCTCTGTGTGCTCAGACTTTCCAGTGCCTCTGAACTGATCTGATTTCTGGAGAAGTAAACATCAAGACATATACCTCCGGTAAACTCACATGCATGCAGGACATGTGTTTCTAATCTATCACGCCATCTCACTCTGTGTGTATGAGGTATTGTATGTGCTTGGGTGTGATACATGCTCAGTGTTGGGGCTTTTTATGTTCTCAGTCCAGGCTGTCTTTTTTTTTCTGGTGTGGAAGTACTTGGAAAAACAGCTTTGTGATTAGAAGAATGTCTGGTTAGCATAACATGTGAACAAGAGTAATGGTCCTTGTGACCGAGTTATTTTTACCAAGCAGATGATTTTGTCATCATTTCTCCAGGGCACCCACTTGCCTTAGGCCTGAACGGACACCACAGTATTTGCTTCCCTAACTTCATTCTTTTTCCCAGTGTTTCTTAGTCTAGACAATTGCTTCTTCTTGGACCATTCACGTTTAGAGATATTTCTAGCCTCACTCAGGATGATGTAAAATCTTGCTGACCCTGGAATCATTTTATCTCTTTAAGGTAACTTTGCATATTTCTGTTTTGATCCCTTAACATGTTGATTTTTTATTTTGGTACTTATTTCCAAATTCTACGGTTCTTCTTATGTACTTACTGACACATACAAACAAGCACTCACACACACATTCATGAGCACAGAACGTTCACAAATAATTATACAACTATGTTCAATCCAAAAGGAGGAAGGGTTTCACCAACTGCATATTTTATGATAGCATACACACAGATGTCATCAGCTTAGTTAAATGACACAGTGAGTCACTGGAAACCAGTGGCACTAAAGGAAATGGGGGATATTTCAAACTTTTTGACAAGCCATGATTGCAGCTCATGCTCAGATGCAGAAGGATAATGCGCACAACCTGGAGGTGATGGCTGCTCCCCTCTTCCTTTTTGGTCTCTGAACTGTTTTATGTGCAGCTGTCACTATGCCTCACACAGCAAATTGGAAGCCCAGTCTGTTGAAAATGAATGTCTGAAGAATGTAGATAAAACTCTACCTTAGAAACTTGCATATTGAAAAAAAATCACATACTTCCTGGATTCCTGGTTCACATGAAGTTTTGAGGATCAATTCAAACATTTGCTGAGAACCAAGTAGGTGAAAAGTGCTGAGGCAGATACTGAAGGAGAGGCTCAGATAAGTACAATTTGGGTCACTGACAGGGAAAAAAAAGTGCTCACAAAGCAGTAGTTGATGAGTAAATACTTCAGAAAAAAATCCATATCATAAACACATCATATATATGTATATGTAGATAGTATAATCCTAGAAGAAACAGATCTATGTTTGTTGATTGGTTGATTGACAGTAGACTTTAGTCAGTTTTTAAGGATCTGACCTCCCAATCTTCTTTATAATTACTAAGAAAACTTTAAGTCATCTGTCTACAGTCTGCATAGGTATGATCTCACTTTAGGTTTTTGGTGAATTTATGTTACCTGATTTTTCTTATGATACTCTGGTTTCTCTTCAGACCATATAAATCTTATGCCTTTTACTAAAGATTTCCATGAAGATTAGGGCTCAGAGGTTAAAGTGTCTGCCTGGAATGCAGGAGACCAGGGTTCGATCCCTGGGTCAGGAAGATCCCCTGGAGAAGGAAATGGCAACCTAGTACTCTTGCCTGGAGAATCCCATGGAGGGAGGAGTCTGGTAGGATACAGTCCATGGGGTCGCAAAGAGTCGGACATGACTGAGTAACTTCACTTTATGTTACCTGAACTAACCCTTAAGTATATAAGCTCTACAATAGAAACTTTAGGCAGCAGGAGAAGGGATGAGCTCTACCCTCCCCCAAGAAGCTGTGCTGTGCTCTGGTTAGTTGCTCAGTCATGTCTGATATTTCACGACCGCATGGACTGTAGCCCTCCAAGTTCCTCTGTCCATGGAATTCTCTATGCAAGAATCCTGGAGTAGGTTGCCATTTCCTCCTCCAGGGGATCTTCCCAACCCAGGGATCAAACCCAGGTCTCCAGCATTTCAGGCAGTCTTTTTACCATCTGAGTGACCAGGGAGTCAGACCCCAAGAAAGAGTGGAGCCATTAATAACACGTATCCTACAACCACTTACAAAGGATTATAGATTGTTTTCCTTCAACCCCATAGCCCTGATTTAAGAACAGTATGAAAACTGAGGGGATGAGTCATTCCAGGGAGGATAACAACATGGGATAGGCAAAGATGACATATTCTTCAAGTGTCCTAAAGTTTAGGATATTTGAATTCCTGTCAGAAATGGCCATATGAATTACATACTAGTCTATTGCCTATTGCATGTAATCTATTTATTTATCTATCTAAATCTATCATCTAGCAAAGGAAAGTTTCTGTATGATTATAGAGGGTAGAGTTAGCTATAATTTATCTTTTCTTTCAGAAATTCCACCCTAAGTTGACTTTTATTCTGTTCCTATTATTCCCTGAGAATGTTGCTGACAAGCATGACATGGCAGTCAGTCAGTCCAATATTTTGCTCTTCATTTGTTCACTCATTCACTCATTCATACAGAGNACCTCATGTGAAGAGTTGACTCATTGGAAAAGACTCTGATGCTGGGAGGGATTGGGGGCAGGAGGAGAAGGGGACGACTGAGGATGAGATGGCTGGATGTCATCACTGACTCGATGGACGTGAGTCTGAGTGATCTCCGACAGGGAGGCCTGGCGTGCTGCAATTCATGGGGTCGCAAAGAGTCAGACACGACTGAGCAACTGAACTGAACTGAGCGGTAAATAACCTGACTGCCAATGCAGGACACATAAGAGACGTGGCTTCAGTCAGGGTCAGAAAGATCCCCTGGAGGAGGGCATGTCAACCCACTCCAGTATTCTCACCTGGAGGATCCCATGGACAGAAGAGCCTGGCAGGCTATAGTCATAGGGTAGCAAAGGGTTGGGCATGACTGAAGAAACTTAGTAGCAGCAGCAGAAATGGTAATTTAAGTCTTTGCAACATGAATCTTCATATCCATAAATTTGTATAACCCTGTTTATTTAGGTGTTACGTCCTCTTGAAAATGTTTTGTAGCTTTCAGTGTAGTGATACTATAAATCTGTTAGACTGATGTCTAGGTATCTGATATGTTTTGAACTATGTTGAATTATATCATTCACCAAATTTCATATTCTAATTCATTACTTGGAAATCAAATTGGTTTGATACATTGATCTTGTACCCAATGATTTTGCTAAATTTACTTATTAGTTCTAACAGGTTTTAGATTTGTTTGGATTATCTGAGCTTTGTCTTTTTGCTTTCCAATTGTTTCGTCTGTTTTTTTTCTGAAGACATTTGGGGAATTTTGAGAGTTATTTGGGCTGCCCCTGCTATCAAAGCCTCCTGTTATTCTTTTGCTTTATTATCTCTATTTTGAACCCTTGTATTTCCTCTTTGAGGTCTTATTTCATAGAGGCTCTATCTATATTTTTGAATAATTTTATAAAGATGTGTTTATCCATTAAGTCTCATGGCATAACTTATTATTTTTGATATAAGTAATTTGTCTGCCTTTGTTGCTGTTCAGTCACTAAGTTATGTCCAACTCTTTGCAACNCAAAGCCTCCTGTTATTCTTTTGCTTTATTATCTCTATTTTGAACCCTTGTATTTCTTCTTTGAGGTCTTATTTCATAGAGGCTATATCTATATTTTTGAATAATTTTAGAAAGATGTGTTTATCCATTAAGTCTCATGGCGTAACTTATTATTTTTGATATAAGTAATTTGTCTGCCTTTGTTGCTGTTCAGTCACTAAGTTATGTCCAACTCTTTGCAACCCAGTGGACTGGAGTACACCAGGCTTCCCTGTCCTTCACTCTCTTCTGGAGTTTGATCAAATGTGTCCATTGTGTTGGTGATACCTGCAGCCATCTCATCCTCTTTCATTCTTTTGCCTTAAGCTCAGAGAAAGACTTCTTGGTGCTACAAGTAATTCTGAGTAGCTCTGGTGCCTTAGCTAAAGCATCTGCCTGCAATGCAGGAGACCTGGATTTGATCCCTGGGTTGGGAAGATGCCCTGGAGAAGGGAATGGCAACCCACTCCAATATTCTTGCCTAGGAAATCCCATGGCTAGAGGAGCCTAGTGGGCTTTGGTCTATTGGGTCGCAATGGGTTAGCATGACTGAGTAACACTTTCATTTTCACATATTGTTTATTTCTCTACAGCACTTGTACAGCTGTTTGACACCCACTTTTTTTTCTTATCCCCCCCCCCCCTTCTATCCTTNTCCCCTGGAGAAGGGAATGGCAACCCACTCCAATATTCTTGCCTAGGAAATCCCATGGCTAGAGGAGCCTAATGGGCTTTGGTCTATTGGGTCGCAATGGGTTAGCATGACTGAGTAACACTTTCATTTTCACATACTGTTTATTTCTCTACAGCACTTGTACAGCTGTTTGACACCCACGTTTTTTTTCTTATCCCCCCCTCCTTCTATCCTTCCTTGCTTCACATAACGATGTCTGGCATCTGCCGTGTATTGCTGGTTCATCTTCCTGCCTTATCAATCTTCAGTAGCAGGTAGAATCTTTCCCTGGGGAGGTTTGGTGAAGCTCCTGCTTCCTCTGCCAAATCTAGTCGAAGCATCCTCCTCTCAGTTTCTGCTTCCCAGACTCAATATTTATGGCAATATGAAGCCCTTCTCCATGGAAAACTTCATCAGTGTGGCTGTATTCTAGCTTATCAAAGAGCTTATTCTTTTTCTTTTCTTTTTTTTTTTGCTTTATATTGTCCTCTTTCATCGGTTTCAGGGAAGACAGGAGGACAGAGGCATCTTTACCATTTCTAAATATACACTGATTGCTTAAACATATATAAAATATTACACAAAAATTTTATCATATGTGCACAGTACAAAACTCACTAAGATCTGGAAGGATTTTGAATACTGGAAGGGATAAAAATAGCACTTTGTAGGCTGGAGGCTTGAAATAATAAAATTGACTCGAACTATCTGGGACTCAATTAAGTATTGTTTTTCACTGTTGCTTTACACTCTACCATGAAAAACAAATGAATGCTTCTGAAAGATCCAGAAAGACATTTCAAAGTTTATATTGCTCTGTTTTACTGACTGATCTCTTTTTATTTGTTTCCTGTGTGCAATTTTTGCTCACATAAACACAGTCATTTGATGTTGCAATTGAAGCAATCCCCTTTTCTTTAAATCCTTGTTGATCTATTATGCAGGAAGAAGGGTTTTATCTTTCCACGAACAGATGGTGAAAATGTTGATCTGGTTGAAACTAACCTTCAGCTCTTGCTACAGCAAGTGCTACGTGTCATTTCGCAGAAAGCAAAAATTTACCATCCTTTGGCTTTCTCAAGTCATTGAGCTTATGGTGTTGATAACATCCTGTTTCTGACCAACTATTACAACCAGAGATTTCCATTGCTAAGTCCTCAGTCTACAGCTGTGGTTTTTACTCACAGCAAACATTCTATCCTTCCAAACAAGTGATACATGCCAGGAATCATCTCAGATTTTTGACTGAGGTTGCTTCTTTTTCTCCCAATTATCCTTTTTGACTCCAGAGATAAAGTTGAAGGCAAAGGCACAGGCAGACAGGGAATGAGCATAGCACTTACTGAATATTTTACATGACCTAGGGGCTGAGCTATAAACATGTTACAGGTTTTTTACTGTATTTCATCCTCACAACTTCTTCATCCTTATTTAAAGCTGAGAAAACTGGTGCTCAGAGACATTAAGTACTTATTCAAAATCATACAGACAGTAAGTGGAAAATCTGGAATTTGAACTCAGGTTTTGCCTGATCCCAAAGTCCATGACTGGTTTCCATAAAGGGCTTCCGAAAATCATAGTTACTGAGAGACAGTGTAACACCTGCTCTGCCTGATTTTAGAACATTACTCTTTCCACTACCTTCCTGGAGGGTTATTGTTGTTTAGTCACTAAGTTGTATCTGACTCTTTGGGACCCCATGGACTGTAGCCCACCAGGCTCCTCTGTCCATGGAATTCTCCAGGCAAGAATACTGTAGCAGGTTGCCATTTCCTTCTCCAGGGGACCTTTCCGACACAGGGATTAAACCCACGTCTCCTGCATTGGCAGGTAGATTGTTTATAACTGAGTCATCTGGGAAGCCCCTTCTTGGAAAGAAGAGTCATTTATTCTCTTCATGTAATGGTACAGGGCTGGATATACATCAGAGACTCAATGATAGTTTGTTTAAAAATGAAAAATTAAAGAAGTTGGCATTCTATATACCCAGCATGTTTTGCTACTCAAATCAGAAAAAAAACTATAGGCAAATAGATATTCCAAGGATGTTTGGGCTTCCCTGATAGCTCAGTTGGTAAAGAATCCACCTGCAATGCACGAGAAGGGATAGGCTACCTACTCCAGTATTCTTGGGCTTCCCTTGTGACTCAGCTGGTAAAGAATCTGCTCACAATGCAGGAGACTTGGGTTTGATCCCTGGTTGGGATGATCCCTTGGAGAAGGGAAAGGGTACCCACTCCAGTATTTTGGGCTGGAGAATTCTATGAACTGTATAGTTCATGGGGTCGCAAAGAGTCGGACACAACTGAGTGACTTTCACTTTCATTCACGTTCAAGGATGTTTATTGTCTTTATTTCCCAATGTTTCCCTGTATTTTCTATCTTTCTTATGCGTAGTAAAAATCTATAAGTCTACATAGCAGCTAGATATCAGAGGAAAAATGTTCAAATTGACAACAAAACCAAAAATCACCCAAAACTGCACAGTGAAATAATCAGAATTTACTAAAAATGTTTATCTCTATAGATTACTATGCCAAATCTAGGCATAGGAGGAAAATGTAAATACTTCACCTTTTTGAAAGGCTTTTAGTTCAGAAAGTTGAGATGAAAAAAATCTGAAGATATATTAGGGTCTAATCAAAACGGCTCCTAGTTTGATCACTTGAATCACTTGATTGCTGATTATCATCTTTGAATCAGATTTAATCTCTTATACTTCACTGTCAGTTTTATACCATTTCACATAATATGAATTTCACTTTTTTGGGAAGTGCTATAACCATGTTCTAGTGAACAATATTTGTTCTGCATCCTGGTCCCTCAATAAATGTCTGATAACTGAGTAATATTCAAATTAACATCAATTTTTGATTATTGAGTGAAAGAATGAATGAATGGCTTTGCAGGTTTAGCCAAAGAACATTCCTCAGAATGCCTGTAAGGGAAATGCAGAATGGGAGGGTGAAGGTGGAAAGAAGGGGGCCCATCTACTTCTTCTGTACTATGCAGATGAACTGAGTTTCCTTTAAACTAAAAATGTGAGGGAACTTGGTCCAGAGGTTAGGACTCCAAACGTTCACTGCCAAGNTAGTGAACAATATTTGTTCTGCATCCTGGTCCCTCAATAAATGTCTGATAACTGAGTAATATTCAAATTAACATCAATTTTTGATTATTGAGTGAAAGAATGAATGAATGGCTTTGCAGGTTTAGCCAAAGAACATTCCTCAGAATGCCTGTAAGGGAAATGCAGAATGGGAGGGTGAAGGTGGAAAGAAGGGGGCCCATCTACTTCTTCTGTACTATGCAGATGAACTGAGTTTCCTTTAAACTAAAAATGTGAGGGAACTTGGTCCAGAGGTTAGGACTCCAAACGTTCACTGCCAAGGGCACCAAGATCCTGCAAACTGTGTGGCAGGGTGAATTAAAAAAGAAAAAAAAAACTGTATTAAAAATTGAGAGAAAATGGTAAATCTTCTGTTCAGACTCACATCTTGTGGAAAGTTTTTGCTGTTATCAGTGCTTTTATTCCATAAGCATGCTTATTTTACCTTTTGTTTCATTAAGGCCCAAATCAAGTCTGTTTGTCCGAACAGATCAATGCCAATTTCTCTGAATCCTCTGATGCCTCATAAAGAGGGTCCATTCTGCTGGTTTTATGACCACAGACTCTCAGTTATAGAACTTTTATTATTTATAATATTTTAAGGACAAGTGAGCTTTTACTGTCTAAAAATTTGGCATTATTTTTCTGAGAAAGTAGCTATTTCTCTCCTGTGAGGCTAGAAATATGTTTTGGTTAAAATAAAAGCAAGATTTGACAGATCTAGAGTATCGCTTCAAATCTGGTTTAATCCCAGGGTAACAAAAATGCCTTTGGAGGCCCAAAGATTGCATCCGTCTGGTTTGGGAAGGCATTTGTGGAGATGACTATACTGAGGATAGAGACAATTCTTGCATTCCACCTACAATGGCTGTGCCACCTTAAAGCTTTCCTTGTAACGTGTTTGGGATTCTGGGCTTATTCCCTCAAGTCTGCACAGATTTTCTGTAACTGCCTGGTAGAGCTGCCCCTACCTTTAATGTGAGATCCCACAGTGCCCAAGGTCCTTCCATCAGCAGCCTTTTCAGGCCATGTTTTCTTAGGATGTTGGATCCTGATTCTCCCTGGCAGAGACACTTTAATCTGCTTTGGTCTCTGTCCTCCATGACATTCCTCTGGGCCCTGGTCACTGTTTGAAACATCTTCATAGTTAAGACAGCTCATATTTCTTCTGATTCCCTCTTTAAGAGTAGCTATACCTAGGGATATTTTCTTTTCTCTCTTATTTCCACCTACTGCGTCCTTTAGTATCTGTGTGTATGTGTGCCGTGCTCAGTTGCTCAGTCGTGTCCGACTCTTTGTGACCCCATGGATTGCAGTCCACCAGGTTCCTTTGTCCATGGAATTCTCCAGGTAAGAGTACTGGAGCAGGTTGCCATTGCCAGGTTGATCATACTTCAGGGGATCTTCCTGACCCAAGGGTCAATCCTGAGTCTCTCGAGTCTCCTGCATTGGCAGGCAGGTTCTTTACCAGTGCGCCACCTAGGAAACTTCCCTTTTATGTCTAATTTCCTCCATGATATCTGCCTAGATTATAACATTGTGAAAGAAAGTGAAGTCACTCAGTCGTGTCCGACTCTTTGTGACTCCATGGACTGTTGCCTGCCAGGCTCCTCTGTCTATGGTATTGTCCAGGCAAGAATACTGGAGTAGGTTGCCATTTCCTTCTCCAGAGGATCTTCCCAACCCAGGGCTCGAATCCAGGTCTCCCGCATTGCAAGCAGACCCTGTAAGGTCTGAGTTACCAGGGAAAGTTATAACATTGTAACCTTTATTTAAAGAATAGCTCTTTTTTTCTTCCAGCTTAATCAATCTATCTTTCCTTATTTTGTCACAAGATGAATGTCACTTTTTAAATGTTTATTATTGCATAATTTCTTGATTAATCTTAGTGTTTCACACAGGCTTATAATATTATTTAGAATCTATTAGTCTGTAATAACTTCCTAAAAATATTTTTCTTATCCCTAAAAGATAGCATATTATTTCTAAAGTAAGTACTCTCATTTTTTCTTTTTAAATGTTTTTTAAATAAAACTGACCATTTTTCTATCGGTGAGGTCTCCATTTGAGTATCTGAAATCTAAAGACAACATTACAACTAAGGTAAAAAGCAAGTCCAAAGTCACGCTGCATATGTTCTATGGGCAGTTTCTTTGGACCCATGGACAAGCCACACACAAACTCTTTTTGTAGTCCTAAATCCATAGTGTCTAGCAACTTGAAAGCACCAGAGTCAGCCTGATAATACTAAAATAATTTACGCCTGCCTCCAACTCCCCTTTGAAACCAGGTAAAGCTGGGACTCTCTGGTTCAAGGTCAAGCTGCAGCAGCTGCTGCACCTTAAAGATCCTGGCCTGGCCCACCTCCTTTGTCAAGGCTTCCCAGCAGGGGCAGGTATTTGCTGAAGACCGAGTAGATTGTGTTTTCCTTGTGCCCTGTCTCAGCTTCTCTTCCCAGGACAAAGCAATCATAAGCTGCAGTGACTAACCAAGGACAACACTTGCTCAAGGTAACTTACAGCTCCAATCTAGACTCTGTTAGATGAAATCCTGCCACGTACAATGTAAGCTGTCACACGTCATCAAGATCAGAAACCCACAAGGCCAACTCCACAAAACGTCTTAAGGCCTATTGTTTCTTTGCTATTCCCTATTTTTTAAGATTCATAATCCATTGCTTAGATTTAGGGTTTGTGAGGAACCACATAAATGACTCATTAATAAACAGAAAGGATTCAAGTAGAGAACAAAATAACACAATTATTTTTTCTCAGCTGATAAAACCAGTTCAGAATGTGGTTTACATTAACATGTGCAAGCAGCTGAGCTTCCTAATACAAATCCAAGAATCAGAGATTTTGCCACAGTCACTGCCATCACTGGGCAACCCAAGGATTCCTCATATGCAAGTCTATTATTGACTCTGTGAAACTCTTCACAGAGCTCTGAGTAGCCTGACTCCCAAGAGAGAAGCAGACATGGATTATAACCTCCTTGAGTTTAAACTCCATTGAATATGCAAATATTGCCTTACTTTGCATTTATCTGGTAACTAATGAGACTGAGCATCACTTACCACATGGCTAAGACTGGAGAGAGAATGCTTTGACCTTGGAGGGTCCCTTGGATTTTTACCTGCCTATCCTTCTAGGGGCCACAGACAGGATTCACAGGAACACAGTAGCTCCATATTCTTTGAACCCATAGACAACTGTAATTGATGGAAGTTTTAGAGTGGTGATATCTGCATAATTGAGTTTTCTGACCCTTCTAGAATTTCAAGGTTAAAATGAGTGGTGGCAAAATCTTATCTTTATAAAAATAAAGATATCTGCATGATATACAAGCTGTNTTTGAACCCATAGACAACTGTAATTGATGGAAGTTTTAGAGTGGTGATATCTGCATAATTGAGTTTTCTGACCCTTCTAGAATTTCAAGGTTAAAATGAGTGGTGGCAAAATCTTATCTTTATAAAAATAAAGATATCTGCATGATATACAAGTAACTATTATATGCATTACACAATCCTTTGCAATGACTTCTAAAGTAGGACATGTTGCTCTTTGTTTTATAAAGAAGAGAAAATTTTCAGAATACTAACTGATCTTTGACCTAATGCCATTAAAGCCAGTTAGGTAGAGGTGCAAAGACTTAAGAATCAGTATATCTTGGCTGTAATCTCATTTCTGTTTCCACCAAATCAACCTCTTTACCAGGTGGTGCTAGTGATAAAGAATTCGCTTGCCAATGCAGGAGATGCAAAAGACTTGGGTTTGATCCTTGGGTCCAAAAGATCCGCTGGAGTGGGAAATGGCAACCTACTGCAGTATTCTTGCCTGGAAAATGCCATGGGCAGAGGAGCTGGGCAGGCTACAGTCCATGGGGCTGTAAAGAGTTGAACACAACTTAAGAGACTTGCAGGCACCCAGGTAAGCAACTGAGTATATACANTGTTCAATACAGGATACAGGATGCTTGGGGCTGGTGCACGGGATGATCCAGAGAGATGATACAGGGTGGGGGGTGGGAGGGGGCTTCAGCATTGGAAGATCGTGTACACCTGTGGCTGATTCATGTCAATGTATGGCAAAACCAATACAGTATTGTAACGTAGAATAAAGTATTAAAATTTTTTTTTAATAAATAAATAAATAATCCAGGGACCAAAGAGGAAGTCTCAAGGAAACTCAGAAAATATTTTGTCAGAACAAAAATAAAAATTGAAAATAGCAAAATTGGCTAAAACAGTACTTTAGAAGAAAGTTTATAGTGTTAGAAGTTAATGTTTAGTTTGCCGGGGCTATTGTAACAAAGCAGCACAAACTGAGTGGCTTAAACAAGAGAAGTTCATTGTCACAGTGTTGAGGGCTTTCATTCTGGATGTAGGAAGTCAGTAAGTTCACAGGGTTGGTTCCTCCTGAGGGCTGTGAGGGAGGGATCTGTTCCCAGCTTCACTCCTTGTCTAGTAATGAGTATTTCTGTGTTCCTAACGATGCTCTCCCTGTATGCATGTGCATATCCAAACTTCCCTTCCATAAGGACACCACCATATTGACTTAGGGACCCATCCTATTCCAGAATGAGTTCATCCAGCCTCAATTAATTACATCTGCAAAGACTATTTCCAAATAAGGTCACATTCTGAGGTACTGGGGGTTAGAATTTTAGTATATGAATTTTGGGGGAACACAGTTCAACTCATGTCAGCTTGTATTATAAAACAAGATTTCAAATCAAAAACGTAAATTTCTATATGAAGAAACTAAAAAAAAGAAAAACAAAAGAGGAAGGAAGACAAATTAAAAACAGTAACAACAGAGAAAAACAATGAAACCAAACCCTTATTTTGGCAAAGATAAATAAAATTGATATACCTGTAGCCAGACTCACAAAGCAAAAAAGAGAATATGCAAATTTCCGTCATCAGCAATGAGAAGGGATATCACTAGAAACTTCACAATACATAAAAAAAGATAGAAACGGGTAAAGAATCCACCTGCAATGCAGGAGACACAGAAGATGTGAATTCGATCCCTGGATCAGGAATATACCCTGGAGGAGTAAATGGCAACCACTCTAGAATTCTCACCTGAAAAATCCCATGGACAGAGGAGCCTGGTGGGCTACAGTCCATGGGATCTCAAAAGAGTCGGGCATGACTAAGTAACTAAGCACAAGAAAATATTATGACTAATTCTAAGCATATAAATTCAATAATTTAAACAAAATGAGTAATTCTTTGAAAGTCATGAACTACCCGAACTCACTGAGGATAAACAGATAGCTTGAATGGAACTGTACCTACTGGAAAAACTGAACTCACAGTACCAAAAAAAAAAAAAAAAAACCCTAAAAGGAAAACTCCAGGCTCAGATGGCTCATTAGCACAGAAGAAAAGGCAGTCTATAAGACTGTAAGAAAGGTCCACTAGGGTCCCCCACCCATGGTTATTCAATCAGGATCTGCACTATTGGAGTTGCAGACTCCAATGCTGACTGACCCCTGGTGGGGTAAAGGGAGGATCTGCTTACCCAGAGAACTAAGTCTCCCTTTCTAGAACCAAGTCTCCATACAGGAGGACCTTGGAATTCCTTTTTCAAGTGATCCTGAACTTGCTACCAAGGCCTACATGGGTGTCATTCTGATTATACCCTTATGCTGAAGAGCTGTTGTCAGAAAGTATAGATAGAACTTGGACAAGCTCAGAAGATTCCACACAGTTGCAGGAGAACACTGTGGGGCAATGCGAGGCAGGGGTGAGAGGAGGGGAAGGTGGGCTCCAGGTGGGGCCAGAGGCTGGGGGCGGGACTCTCTCCCTGCATTGCCATGTTCTAGCAGGGAGTTTCAGAATTCTAAATTTGAATGTGAATATCATAAAGGTATATTTGTAGGGAAGATGATAAAACACACATATTCAGGCATTTGTTAACTTGATGTCTAACCATTTACTATCTAGACACATCCCATCTGTACTCTTATTCTGAGCGCCTGAATGTTAGCATTGGGTGGAGTGGGGGGGACTCTATTTACATTTGTTTAAGTTATGAGCACCTACCTAGGATAATGCCTGCCACAGGTTGGGCAGTCAATGATAATTTTGTATTAATGAATGTGTAGATGAATGAATGAGTTTAATCTTCACAACATTCCTGGAAAGATCTAGCTAAGAAGAAAGTGATGGTGCTCAGTCCTTGACATGATAATGGATAGAGGATAACTTGAGAAGAAAATCTTTTAGAAGATTAGACATAAGCAAATGCTGATATCTGCTCTGATGACCGGTAAGCACATCTCTGATGAGTGTCCTGAACCCCAGGGGCTGTCACATCCTCTGTTTCAAGAGCACTCATCTTACTCATCTTGTTGGAACTCATTAAAGCTCTGCCCAACCATGAGATGATGTGGCAGTGACTCAGATGGCTTCCCTGTCCCTTAAGACTACTCATAATCTGTCATATTTGTCTAGGAGGGCTTGTTTCGCAGAAGAAACTTTGGCTCAAGAAAGATATCTGAACTTTTAAGAATCTCAGCTTTGAAATAACTGATGGTGCTAAGAACATAGTGCGAGAAACTATAGTAGCACAGTATGTTTTTGCCCCATACTGATCCTCTATTTACTCGAATTGAACTGAAACAGAATATTTAAAAATTTCCAAGGTAGTTATGTTCCTATAACACAAAGTCATGGCCATTACTCAACTTCACGATGAATTATTTTCAGCCATTCTTTTTATCAGGGGCAAATACAGCAAACAAGCAATTTAATTATTTAAAAGAACACTGGAGCAATTAAACTTTTCCTAACAAATACCATATGAGTAAAACAGATGGACAGAAAGTAATCTATTAACTGTTTGCCATTCAAATGGCTCATTGAGCCTCCAGTAAATCATATGCTATAAATAGGATGTTTATATCACATGCNACCTGTAGCCAGACTCACAAAGCAAAAAAGAGAATATGTAAATTTCCGTCATCAGCAATGAGAAGGGATATCACTAGAAACTTCACAATACATAAAAAAAGATAGAAACGGGTAAAGAATCCACCTGCAATGCAGGAGACACAGAAGATGTGAATTCGATCCCTGGATCAGGAATATACCCTGGAGGAGTAAATGGCAACCACTCTAGAATTCTCACCTGAAAAATCCCATGGACAGAGGAGCCTGGTGGGCTACAGTCCATGGGATCTCAAAAGAGTCGGGCATGACTGAGTAACTAAGCACAAGAAAATATTATGACTAATTCTAAGCATATAAATTCAATAATTTAAACAAAATGAGTAATTCTTTGAAAGTCATGAACTACCCGAACTCACTGAGGATAAACAGAGCTTGAATGGAACTGTACCTACTGGAAAAACTGAACTCACAGTACCAAAAAAAAAAAAAAATCCGTAAAAGGAAAACTCCAGGCTCAGACGGCTCATTAGCATAGAAGAAAAGGCAGTCTATAAGACTGTAAGAAAGGTCCAGTAGGGTCCCCCACCCATGGTTATTCAATCAGGATCTGCACTATTGGAGTTGCAGACTCCAATGCTGATGGACCCCTGGTGGGGTAAAGGGAGGATCTGCTTACCCAGAGAACTAAGTCTCCCTTTCTAGAACCAAGTCTCCATACAGGAGGACCTTGGAATTCCTTTTTCAAGTGATCCTGAACTTGCTACCAAGGCCTACATGGGTGTCATTCTGATTATACCCTTATGCTGAAGAGCTGTTGTCAGAAAGTATAGATAGAACTTGGACAAGCTCAGAAGATTCCACACAGTTGCAGGAGAACACTGTGGGGCAATGCGAGGCAGGGGTGAGAGGAGGGGAAGGTGGGCTCCAGGTGGGGCCAGAGGCTGGGGGTGGGACTCTCTCCCTGCATTGCCATGTTCTAGCAGGGAGTTTCAGAATTCTAAATTTGAATGTGAATATCATAAAGGTATATTTGTAGGGAAGATGATAAAACACACATATTCAGGCATTTGTTAACTTGATGTCTAACCATTTACTATCTAGACACATCCCATCTGTACTCTTATTCTGAGCCCCTGAATGTTAGCATTGGGTGGAGTGGGGGGGACTCTATTTACATTTGTTTAAGTTATGAGCACCTACCTAGGATAATGCCTGCCACAGGTTGGGCAGTCAATGATAATTTTGTATTAATGAATGTGTAGATGAATGAATGAGTTTAATCTTCACAACATTCCTGGAAAGATCTAGCTAAGAAGAAAGTGATGGTGCTCAGTCCTTGACATGATAATGGATAGAGGATAACTTGAGAAGAAAATCTTTTAGAAGATTAGACATAAGCAAATGCTGATATCTGCTCTGATGACCGGTAAGCACATCTCTGATGAGTGTCCTGAACCCCAGGGGCTGTCACATCCTCTGTTTCAAGAGCACTCATCTTACTCATCTTGTTGGAACTCATTAAAGCTCTGCCCAACCATGAGATGATGTGGCAGTGACTCAGATGGCTTCCCTGTCCCTTAAGACTACTCATAATCTGTCATATTTGTCTAGGAGGGCTTGTTTCGCAGAAGAAACTTTGGCTCAAGAAAGATATCTGAACTTTTAAGAATCTCAGCTTTGAAATAACTGATGGTGCTAAGAACATAGTGTGAGAAACTATAGTAGCACAATATGTTTTTGCCCCATACTGATCCTCTATTTACTCGAATTGAACTGAAACAGAATATTTAAAAATTTCCAAGGTAGTTATGTTCCTATAACACAAAGTCATGGCCATTACTCAACTTCACGATGAATTATTTTCAGCCATTCTTTTTATCAGGGGCAAATACAGCAAACAAGCAATTTAATTATTTAAAAGAACACTGGAGCAATTAAACTTCTCCTAACAAATACCATATGAGTAAAACAGATGGACAGAAAGTAATCTATTAACTGTTTGCCATTCAAATGGCTCATTGAGCCTCCAGTAAATCATATGCTATAAATAGGATGTTTATATCACATGCAAATTTAGTGCCTAGAAAAGCATCGATGGTAAGCCTTCACACAGCTCATTGGCTTAGAGTCTTTAATGATTGATCAACAAGGAAGCAATTACTTCACCAATATCTCATTTATCTTGTCTGCAAATCCCTCTTTGGTTCTGTTAATTCTATTATTAAATAAATGGCAACACCCACAATTTCTTTTAAAATACAACTAACCTTTAAATAGAGAAAAGTAAGATAAAATATATTTCTAAATAAATAAATAAATTTGTTTTCATTGCTTTTGAGTTGTCAATCTGTCTCTAAAATAAGCAGACACAAGATATTGAATCTTGACAAAAGTACTTAACACATATATTTACTCCAATGCGCACAGCACAGAGCTTTAAAACTCTTAATATTGATTATTTGATTGGTTAAGGACTTTTGCCTCAATTAGACATGTTTATAAAGGAAAACTGCAAAACTTATTTGAATGTTAAATCCATCACTGTGACCATTCTACCATCAGCATGAGGCTATGAAGAACACAATGCACATGATGTTAAATACTGTAGTAAACTAGTATATTTGGACTAAAGGTCACTGGAAAAAAGAAAGGGAAATTCTTATAAAATTGACTTTTCATATTTAAATGTGATCAGGAGCATAATTAATGAATGAGTTAATAATTTTCATAATGTAATTATTATCCAGAGTTTGGTCTTCAGTTCACTGTGTGCTTTCTGTGTATGTTATTATTGCCATAGTATTTATCCTTGACAGACATGAGACGCATCTCTAATTTTTTCCTCCTAATGTTACTCCCTTCTTTGTGTTCTGCTTCCTTATCTTTAAGTATGCCTACTGCACTTTATGTTATTATCATTTTTGTCTCTGATATATATTCCTCTCCACAGTCTTTCTATTATTATATCTACTTGGAAAATAACAGAAATAATAATCATTTTTAATAATAATCATCATCAGTTTTTCCTTTTTATCATTAATTCTTTGTTTTTTCCAGCTCTAAGTGTGGTCTTTTTTCCTTCTACATTCTTTTCTCTGGTTTTTGAATTTTATTTCTGTCCATATTAAATGTCTTTCCAAATACTTGGCCATCTTTGGTTCTTAGCAACATACATTAAACTATTTGGAAACTCACCATATGTTTTCTGGGGGATGACGGTGATGGTGGAGCAGGAGCAATTCTCAGCAGATGCACTTTATTATAAACTGACCAGGCAGAGGCTGGGCCACTGACATGTGGGGCCTCTCAAAGTCTATGGCGAGAGGACTTGAAGACTTTTTATCTTGAGCAGGCTTGTTTCCCTAGAGAGGAATACCATTATGTTATATAAAGCTGATTTACAGGTTTGGGAGTTGAACAGGGATAGCTGGGGGCTCCCTTTTTAATAGGCAAATTGCTGCTTAATCTCTTGCTTTCAGTCCTAGAATATCACTCCTAACCTTCTTTGTGCCTCACATTCTGAAGGCGCAGTCTTTTTAAAGTTAAGATCTTTAGAGAGTCAATATCCAGTCTTCTTCCATGGATAGGGAAAGGCAAGTCACCCAGCTTTGTAGGGAAGATGGGAAGATCCACATTTCTCACTGCTCCTTCATCAAACTAACTGAACTTTCAACTAAGTCCACTGTTTTTACTGACATCTGGCTTCCTCAATCTCAGAAGTACCTGATGCAGTAAGATTGTGTACATTTGGAGATAGGATGTGGCTGTGACAGGAGTGAGTTTGCTTCTTTGGGTCTTCATACCCTAGCCACCACATCACTGCCATCATCACCAGCTCAAGTTGTATTTAGCCATCTTTGTCCCACCAGTTAAAATGCTTGTTATTTATCCTCCATTTTCTCTGTCCCTCTCCCCTTTCCCTTATTTTGTGATTTTCTTTTGATAGGTTATAAAGCCATCAAAAAGAATGACAGCAATACTTGGTGATGTGCCACTTTCTAAATATCTTCCAGGATATTTCCACTTCCAGGGGGTGGCCAGGAGTCAGGAAAAATGAAAACTAGGAAGGTGTCATAGTGTGTTCAGGCTGCTATAACAAGCACCAGAGACTGAGTTGCTTCTAAACAACTGAAATTTATCACATTTCTGGAGGTTAGATGCCCAAGATCAGGGTGTCAGCATGTTGGGTTCTGGGGAAAGCCCTCTTCTGGCTGCCAATTTCTTGTATCCTCACTGAACAGAAGGGTCTCGGGAGCCCTGTGGGGTCTTTTTCATAAAGACACTAATGCCATTCAGGAAGGCTCTGCCCTCAAGACCTCAGTGCCTCCCAAAAGTCCTGCCTCCTAATACTATCATTCAGCCTTTGGAATTTTAACACATAAAAATTTGGGATACATAAATATTCAAACCTAAGCAGAAGGGTAGTAGACTGTATGGTCTGATGGCATGTGTATTGAAAGATATTTTTCTGTGGGTCTTGGAGAAAAGTAAAGAGAGAGCACTAAGCATTAAGGATGCTGCTGAACCTTCCCCAAGAGCCTGTGGTACTCAGGGTGTGAGAGAGAAAAGTAGGTACCACTCAAAGGGGTCCCAAATAAGCAGTCTCCATGGAGCAGGTTGGGTGCCAGTGAATCTGGGAGGCTAAAGAAATCTTATTTATTTATATTTTTACTTTACAATATTGTATTAGTTTTGACATATATCAACATGAATCCGCCACGGGTATACACGTGTTCCCAATCCTGAACCCCCCTCCCACCTCCCTCCCCATACCATCCCTCTGGGTCATCCCAGTGCACCAGCCCCAAGCATCCTGTATCTTGCATCTTAAAGAACAGGTCTGAGAAGATAAGGAGTTTTGTTGTTGTCAGATAGCCTATTCCAGAAAGCATGATAGAAAGGTCTGGGAACTTGGTAAAGAGTGGACGTTTGTTGGAACTTCCCTGATGGTCCNCTTGCATCTTAAAGAACAGGTTTGAGAAGATAAGGAGTTTTGTTGTTGTCAGATAGCCTATTCCAGAAAGCATGATAGAAAGGTCTGGGAACTTGGTAAAGAGTGGACGTTTGTTGGAACTTCCCTGATGGTCCAGTGGGTAAGACTCTATGCTCCCAATGCAGGGGGGCCAAGTTCAGGGAACTAGATCCGACATGCTAGAACTAAGAGTTCTCATGCCATAGTTAAAAGATCCCACAGGCTGCAACTGAGATCCAGTCCAGTCAAATAGCTAACTAAATAAATAAAAATATTTTTTAAAAAGGAGTTGGAATTTGTTAGGTTATGGACATACAGAGCCCTATGAGGAAATGTCCCAGTGTTAATGGGTGACCTGGGTGGTTGAGACAGTGATGGGTATTTAAGGATGAAAGGATTTGTCCTGGTGGCAGAGGGAAAGGCAAATAATTGGTTCTAACTACAGCATTCTTCTCAGGCCTGGTCTCTTGTGCTGCTGCCGTTGATGGGACAGGTGATGTGGCTACAAGAACTAAGCCATGATCAGCAGGCTCTGGCTGGGGTGGGGAAGTCCAATGTGTTCAGGTGTACACTGGGCTCCAGGGGCCTCCTTTTATGGACTGAAGTAAGTGCTGTGGTTTCCCTAAGCTCACTGCAAACTCTGAGGCCTTCATTCACTCAACTGTGACCTGGATCTGCCAATGATGATATTCACAACCCCAGAGAACAGGCCTGGGCCTCATTTCCTTTATCCACAAAAGGAGGACATTGGCCTACTTGAGTGCTTCTCACATTTTTCCACTACACATCTCCTGGAGAAGCCTGTGGAGGTGGCCTGAATAAACTGAGCACTGATGACATTTTAGATACTCAATGTGAAGTTTAAATGGGAAATAATATTAGCCCATGCAGTATAATCATTTCCTGACATTTTAATTGGGTTTTATCTTTTCTGCCATTGAGAGCCATTAGGCCAATGTAGAGCTCTGTGTACTGTTTCCTGTATTTTCCCTCTTCTGTTTCAGGGAAGTTGCCAGATCCTTAACATTCCTACTTTATGGCTTTTTGTCAGAGTATAACAGAGACATTGATGAATGTTAACCATCTCACCCACCTATGAAACGTCTGAACTCCCAGAGCAGTCCCTCATAGGTGTGGGTTTGGATAATATAACGGGAAAGAGACATGAGAGACGGGGTATTTCCCTTCAGTCTGGGAGGACAAGGTTTGGGGCCTGTGCATAGTACAGCTTTGGGGCCCCAGTCTGGAGCCCAAAAGAGTGCATGGTGCCCATCAAAGGCTTTACCCTAGGTCTGTGGGCTCCAGTATCAAGGTGATTCATTCCCATGTCTGAATTTAGCTCTGTGTCAACATGTTTGATGGTTTTGAGAGACTCCAGATCCCAGGATAAGACAGTCCTTATCCCATCTAGGAGACTTTGCAGAGGGCTACAGGAATTTTTTTTTTTTAACAAACAGAAGTTTAGTAACATATATACCTCCTATATACACAGGAGATACTTGAGTAACTCTCTTAGATTCCTGTATGATCCCAGAGGGATCAGTTGTTGCTCAAATCTACTTTAGTGCCAGCCATGCAGGAAATTTGGAGTCAAGACCTTGGTAAACTCTCTAGGCCTCCTTTGCCTCCTTGGAGAAGTGAGAAGGTGTGTCTACCTGGTTTTCATGGTCACATCCAGCTTTAAAATGATATGTGATGCTTTTTAAAAATCCTACTCTGATTGCTAGAGAAGGAAATGGCAACTCAGTATAGTATTCTTGCCTGGAAAATCCCATGGACAGAGAAGCCTGGTGGACTACAGTACAGGGGGTTGCAAAGAGTCAGACATGACTGACTGACTGAGCACTCTGAACCTACCCTGAAAATTCCTCCCTAAGCCCTCTCCCTGCCACCCCCTAAACCAAGGCCACACTCTGATTAGCACCAGCGGTTCCCCTGAACCAAGGCCACTTTGATTAGCTTCAGCAGTTTTACTAAGCCACTGCCCTCCAAGGAAGCAAAGCATGTTTCCTTGCCAGCCTTTTTTCATATTCCTGTGTACTGGAGTGCTAGAGGGTTCATTCTGAGCATTAAAATTAGGAAATGTTGAGTAATCTCTTTGTTCTTCCTCCCAGGGAAGCCAACTTCAAAAGCACAACAAATACAGCATGAAACATGATGTAAAGAACAAACATTATTTAAGCCTATGGAGCTCAGCAGCATTTTGAAAATCAGAAGAAAAACAGACTTTCACAAAATGCAAGAAATTAAAATTACTAAGTTTTAGTAAACAATAAATTAAAATCTTTTTTTTTTCTCAAGCAAAATACCTTAATAGAAATTCAGTCTTTGGTGTACTTAAACAGTTGTTCAATCCTTAAGAGTAACTTCCTTGGTGGCTCAGTGGTTAAGAATCCGCCTGCCAATGCAGGGCACACGGGTTCGACCCCTGGTCCTGGCAGATTTCACATGCCACAGAGCAACTAAGCCTGTGCACCACAGCTACTGAAGCCCATATGCCTAGAGCCCATGTTCTGCAACAAGAGATGCCAATGGAATAAGAAGCTCAAGCACCACAACTACAGAAAGCCTGCCACGCAACAAGGAAGATCCAGCACAGCCAAATAAATAAATTAATTAAAAAAAAATAGAGTAGCTGCATGTATACCTTTGAAGAGAGCAAAGGGAGAGTGTGGGTGACATGACAGTCATCCTTTCCCAGCTCCCTCTCTACTGCCCTTCCCTTGTAAACCAGAGACCTGAGCAATTATGTGAACCCTTTGGGTCACATAACCCTTTTTGGGTCACTGACCCAAAGCAATTATGTGACCCCTTCATGCATCCTTAAGCCATGCATCCTTAACACTAGTTTGTGGTGAAGCTGGGACTTGAGCCCCATGTTGACATTAACATTGTAAACATCTTACTATTACGAAAAGGTAAGCAATAGATCTAGTCAAGATTACATGCTGCTGCTAAGTCGCTTCAGTTGTGTCCGACTCTGTGTGACCCCATAGATGGCAGCCCATCAGGCTCCCCCGTCCCTGGGATTCTCCAGATAAGAACACTGGAGTGGGTTGCCATTTCCTTCTCCAGCGCGTGAAAGTGAAAAGTGAAAGTGAAGTTGCTTAGTTGTGTCCGACTCTNCAGCCCATCAGGCTCCCCCGTCCCTGGGATTCTCCAGATAAGAACACTGGAGTGGGTTGCCATTTCCTTCTCCAGCGCGTGAAAGTGAAAAGTGAAAGTGAAGTTGCTTAGTTGTGTCCGACTCTTTGCAACCCCATGGACTGCAGCCTACCAGGCGCCTCCGTCCGTGGGATTTTCCAGGCAAGAGTACTGGAGTTGGGTGGCATTGCCTTCTCCACAAGATTACATAGATTATAGATTAATGGTTAAGATTTTGGATTCAGATACCTGGATTCATGTTTCAGCTTTGTTATATATTAAAAGAGGTTTCTTAGTATCATGTAGCTTTCATGATTACATAGATCTTTCTTGTCATCAAACCACATAGCTGGATCCAATTTATGTAGGCCAAGTCCTAAAGCTCTACACTAGTGCTTCAGTGTGTGAGGACCTTGTAAAATGCAGATCCTGGTGAAGTAGGTCTGGGTAGGGGCTTGTGTTCCTGAATTTCTGACTAGGCCNTTCATCTAGTCAAGGCTATGGTTTTTCCAGTGGTCATGTATGGATGTGAGAGTTGGACTGTGAAGAAGGCTGAGCACCGAAGAATTGATGCTTTTGAACTGTGGTGTTGGAGAAGACTCTTGAGAGTCCCTTGGACTACAAGGAGATCCAACCAGTCCATTCTGAAGGAGATTAGCCCTAGGATTGCTTTGGAAGGAATGATGCTAAAGCGGAAACTTCAGTACTTTGGCCACCTCATGCGAAGAGTTGACTTATTTATTGGAAAAGACTCTGATGCTGGGAGGGATTGTGGGAGGAGGAGAAGGGGACGACAGAGGATGAGATGGCTGGATGGCATCACGGACTCGATGGACGTGAGTCCTAGTGAACTCCGAGAAATGTTAATGAACAGGGAGGCTTGGCGTGCTGTGATTCATGGGGTAGCAAGAGTCAGACACGACTGAGCTACTGAACTGAACTAAGTTAATCATGTTCCCATTATGGCTTGAAACTGTAACTATCTTTTCTGTCTGGCTATTGATTGTGAAAACTGATAAACATCTTTTACTACTGTGATTGTGTAACTATTACCAGCTTAATACCATTGTATAATTATTGGTCAACAGAATATAGAACCCTATATCAACAAAACTAGTATCTAATAGAAAAACCTGTAGTTACTTTTTAAAATCCAGAATCCTATCAGAATTATCTTGAAATTTTTTGAGAAATACAAATGCTCAGGTATTGCATTTTTTGCCAGAGCTCCAGATATGTTTCTAATGAGCAGTCATGTTTAAAAACAACTGTACTATATGATGTTCTTTTACCTAGTTTGTTTCACTTTTTCTATTTTTGTTCAGTGCTCCTATTTCATTTAGTTTATGCTCTCCAATTTCTCCATCTCTTTTTTTTTTTTATGTTCTTTTCCAAGCCTTTTCAAGTGTAGTAGAAGTTTTTGCGTACATATATATTTTAGAAAACTTATGAATTTTTACCTAACTAAAATAATTATGACATTTTGACCACTTGTTTGNCTCTCCAATTTCTCCATCTCTTCTTTTTTTTTTAATGTTCTTTTCCAAGCCTTTTCAAGTGTAGTAGAAGTTTTTGCGTGCATATATATTTTAGAAAACTCATGAATTTTTACCTAACTAAAATAATTATGACATTTTGACCACTTGTTTGATTTAGTATGAATAGAATACTAGATTTCTAATTAAAAAACCAATATGCAACAAGCCACAAAGGTTTACTGGATAGCATAGGGAACTATAGTCCATATCTTGTAATAACCTATGATGGAAAATAATTTCAAAAACAATATATGTATATTTGTATAACTGAATCACCTTTGTGTGTACCTGAAACATTGTAAGTAATTATACTTCAATAAATTATATATACTTAAAAAAAGTGAGAAATACTAGAAGGCATATTAGGAGAGACACTCCCTACTTCAATATGGCTCTCAGGAAAAGAGCCATAAAGGAAAGACTTGTGTGTGAGGAACAGCCTTCCTAATCTATTGGATTTACTAAAAACAAGATAAGGAGGACTAACAGTATTCAAGCAAGGTCATGCTCTAGGTCTCTGGACTGTGCTAATGAGGCTATTCTGTTAGTCATGGCATACCACAAATTACCAGTATGAAAGATTTATGGTATTAGAAATAAATGGAATTTAGCAATTTTATTATGATGATTAATTATAGATGAGTCAAAATTGTGTAAAAGGATTTATGGAAACAATTCAGGCTAGGATGTAAGTGGTCTGGTTCACAATTACAAAGTATCATGATAGAAAATTGGAGTTGGGCATACGAGTGGAGGCTTTATTTTAGAAGATTTACATGAAGTTAGACAAAGAGATCAAGAGAAAAGCAGAATTTGCTGGTTCAATTGTGGAAATTCTGTCTCTTTCAGGTCCACCAGGCACAAACCACTATGTTCAAAACTGAGCAAACTGGACATGGAAATGGGGGTGTAGACTGAGTTCCTTCACTTGACCTTCTTATAGATGGGCACAGGAGAATGCTGCTATATTAGTTTGATAAATCTAATTTATCAAGAAAAATATACTTATGGAGGGTCCTCTTGGTGGTCACAAAAGGCCATACAAGGGAAATAGCAAAATGTACAAGAGAATTTCTGGAAGAGAAAATCATTGCATAGGCTTTAGAAATTCACTGCAGACATTTGCTACTAATTTATCACAACTGGGTTTAAGGTATGTTATGTATATCTGGAATTTGGAAGCAATGTTAATTCCAAAGAGCAGGTAGATGACAACATCTGGAAAGATATATGGAAAGCTCCAGTATTAGAGTGAATAGAAAACAACAACAACAACAAACAAACAGGAATTCTTGAGGTTCAGAAAAAATTACCTATGTAAAATTACCTTGAGGAAGATCAAAGTTAGAAACCAACACTGGAAAAAGAGAAATGTGAAGGAATTCAGATGGAAACACATTTACTTTTTCCATCCTATACCCCCTTCCGCCCAAAACCCCAAAATTTACTGAACATTTACTATGAGAGTTGGACTGTGAAGAAGGCTGAGCGCCGAAGAATTGATGCTTGTGAACTGTGGTGTTGGAGAAGACTCTTGAGAGTCTCTTGGACTGCAAGGAGATCCAACCAGTCCATTCTGAAGGAGATCAGTCCTGGGATTTCTTTGGAAGGATGCTAAAGCTGAAACTCCAGTACTCTGGCCACCTCATGGGAAGAATTGACTCACCGGAAAAGACTCTGATGCTGTGAGGGATTGGGGGCAGGAGGAGAAGGGGACGACAGAGGATGAGATGGCTGGATGGCATCACTGACTCGATGGACGTGAGTCTGAGTGAACTCCGAGAGATGGTTATGAATAGGGAGGCCTGGCGTGCTGCGATTCACGGGGTCACAAAGAGTCGGACACGACTGAGTGACTGAACTGAATTGAACTGAAGGCAGTGGTAGTATTTGGAAGAATCAAGATGTATGGGATGTGATTCTTGCTTTTATGACATAATAGCCTACTGATCAGAGAGACAGAGCATTACAGATTCTAACTATGGCAGAAGAGACCCAGTTGAGGCATAAGTCTCGTATTTAGGAGTTGAGGGAAGAGAGTGAATGCCTCCGACGGATTCACAGAAAATGAGGCAACTGAGCTCATTGTGGGCATGTGAATCACAGTTTGCCAGATGGGAAAAGACAGCTTAGCACATGAGAAAAAGGAGAGAATTATGACAAGTGATGATGAAATCAGCATTTCATCATCAACAGGAATTTATGTTACTACTTCTGGGAGTTAAAAATCTCAACTAAGCAAAACAGTCTTTAAGGTTCAGTTCTTCTATGACCGCTTTTCTTTTCAAATGTTTCTCTGAATCTCCTTCCAGGTGTATGAGTTACCTTATTACTGTAACTCCTCCTGCTTTCAAAATGTACACTTGAATCTCTTTTCCAATATCAGCCATATAACATTAGACTACCATGCTCCCCTCCCCAAATTCCTAAGATGGATGGGGGTGGATTTTGGTGTGTAGTCATTTACACAAGGAAAAAGATAATTCTGATACATTAGAAGCTCAGGAGAAAAAGTCAGAATGGCTTCTAGCTGTTGGCTACTGCCCCCCACCACCCCCCGCCTTTTTTTACATGCAGAACTTGAGTAAATGAAAAAAATTTCAAAATAGCCAGGTCTTTGGCCTAATTTCCATAACAATTTGGTGTTGTCTTGGCAGAATTTGGAGCAACAAGGACTCTTGGTGCAGCAACCTTAGAAAGAAAGTACACCTTGGTAATAAGACCTACCTGAGATGTTTATTTGAGTAAAGCTTTGCCATTAATTAAGGCTTCATAGACTGAGTCTCTGTGTCCATTTAAAGTCTATGTTACCATTCCCCACATCTTGGCTTATTTTTTGTATAGTCCCATGAAAGAAGTTTTCATCCCTGGACTACAATGATGGAGGTAATACCCAGAAAATGATTTAAAGAGAAACATACTTCTGTTTAATTTATACTAAGCCATTATGGAAGTCAAGTTCCCTTGCGGTCTAGTGGTTAGGATTCAGTGTTCTCTCCACTGCAGCTCTGGTTGGATTCCTGGTCAGGGAAGCACATCTTTGGGCTTCCCTGGTGGCTCAGCTGGTGAAGAATCCACCTGCAATGTAGGAGACCTGGGTTTGATCCCTGGGTTAAGAAGATCCCCTGATAAAGGCATAGGCTACCCACTCCAGTATTCTGGCCTGGAGAATTCCATGGCCTGTAGTCCAGGGGGTCACAAAGAGTTGGACATAAGTAAATGACTTTAACTTTCATTATGGAAGTCATTCTCCACAATCGTATGACTTGGTATTTTCATTTCATAAGTGAGGAAATGATGCCCCTGGTGAGAAGTTATTTGCCAGAATTTCTAATTGATTCTGTTATAGAGGCAGCATTTAAACCCCTGTCCACATACCTCTGAAGCCTATCCTCTTTTGAAAGATATATTCATTCTCAGGGCAGCTCTAGGAGATGGTGAAGGACAGGGAAGCCTGGTGTGCTGCAGTCCATGGGGTTGAAAAGAGTCAGACATTACTGAGCAACGGAACAACAACAAAACAATAATCCTCCAGCCATCTAGACATACAAGGAAATTAGGAGACACTCTGAGAAGGATGGGGCATCCATACTTCATCCTAGTCCAGAGACAGCTTCTTAAGGACCTTCTGAGATTTTTTAGAATCTCTGTTATCTCCTTATTGTTTGTTGCATTTATATTTCCTTTTCTGCACAGGAATGACTACAGTAAATTTATTAAAATGCTGTGTTGTGTTGAAGGGAACAAAATGTGGAGTAATTTCCTGGACACTGCAGAGCAGACAGTAGAAATAGGAATAAAGAAAGCCTGTGGGCAAATCCCAGTATGATGTTCCCCATAGTCAGTGGAGACTATTCTGTATTAATAAAATTTTTGTGAACAGAAAAAAGGGAGAAGATGGTCTTGTCCACTCTGACTGAACAGCTTTTACCAGGATCAGTTCATTTCAGTTCAGTCGCTCAGTAGCTTCCAACCCTTTGCGAACCTCATGAACCACAGCACACCAGGCCTGCCTGTTCATCAGCAACTCCTGGAGCCCACCCAAACCCATGTCCATTGAGTCTATGATGCCATCCAGCCATCTCATCCTCTGTCGTCTCCTTCTCCTCCTGCCCTCAATTTTTCCCGGCATCAGGATCTTTTCAAATGAGTCAGCTCTTCCCATTAGGTGGCCAAAGTATTGGAGTTTCAGCTTCAATATCAGTCCTTACAATGAACACCCAGGACTGATCTCCTTTAGGATTTACCAGGATATCTGGGTTTTAATCAGGGCACCAATTTTTCCATACCACATTGTCAAAACTGTGGCTGAACGAGAGATGAAAACTTTTGATTGTTCAAGTTGGGGAGACCACGAGTATGGTATATATATTAAACAAAAAGAAGTGGAGAATGTTTAAGATGGAGGGCAGAATGAGAGAAAGTTTCCTTCCAATTGTTAAAATTTTGTTCTGAGAAAGATAGAACCAACTGATTGTCTAGACCCCTGAGAGCTGAGACAGATTTTGGTCATATAAATGCAGTATTTTCTAGCATAGGTATTTAAATATGAAAGGGTGCACATTCCTTTCCCCGGAGATGGCGGGCATAGGCTTGGCTGTTGAACGGGGTGGTGGGCCTGGGACTGGGCTAAACAGCGACAGAGGTCAGTGTACCCCAGCTCCTGTGAAATTGAAGATCTGGGTAGTCAAGGGCCCCTGCAGCTTTCAGACTGCACGGGAGGTGCCTTGGCAGCTGCTTGTGAAGGAACTGAGAAACAAAGGCATTCGGGAAAAACTCTGGGCTTTCCATCCAGCCTTTAAGCAAAGCCAGGTTTTCATATGCTTTCATACTTTGTTTTCCCAAGATTTTAATTAAACAAAGGATTCTATGACTTTGAAAACTGTGAAAAGTACTCGTCTACAACATAACTTGTTCAATTGCTATACCTACTAGTGCATAGAAATTCCCATCAAGGTAGCAAATCATTCATTCATTCAACAAGTACATATTAGACATCCACTATATTCTACTCTTTTAGAGGCTGGCTTGAAAAAAAAAATGGACAAGGTCTTTCCTGTCATGAAACAGACATTATAATGGAGGAGTCAAAAACAAATAAGCTAGATAGTTTCAGAGAATGATAAGTGCAATAAAGGAAATGAAACTATCATTTGAAGCCAGCTCAAATGCATAAGCAATATTTAGGTCACTGGGCTCATGGTCAATTACCTTTTCTTTCTGAATAATAAATGACAAAGCTAATTGAGGCCACACTCTAATTACTTCTATGATCTGAACAATGATATAATTTCAGAGCCAGATGAACCTATCCTGACCCCATTCATTCTTGGATAAAGAGACTATGACCCAGAGTGGCTCGCAGATAATGCTCAAGGTCCCCTGGAGAATGGTAGTTGAACTGGAGTTAAAGGCTTGTCTTCTAGTTTTCTGTCGCCTGAAAACCTGTCTGTCAAGAAAAGGAAAACTAGGGCAAAAGCCTAACATCAATAACAGCAAAAACAAGAACAATGTTTGACTCAGTAAACTTTCTCAGAATACCCTGAAGATATATAAGTCCTTACATATCTGGAATTTAGAAAAACAAAACAAAACATGAATATTATAATAGGTTATTCAGAAAGCTGACTTCGTCAAACTCCCAGTGATCTGAATTTAATGTTGCCTGCTGATCACTTGGCCTCTCCAAGAAGAACCTCTTCAGGGGATTTTCTGCTTCACTTTCCTCCCCACCATCCATTTTCCACATGGCCCAGAGTAAAGTTTTCGTGTGTGTGTGTGTGTGTGTGTGTGTGTGTGTGTGTGCTTAGTCGCTCAGTCAGGTCTGACTCTTTGCAACCTCATAGACTAGCCTGGCAGGCTCCTCTGTCCATGGGATTTTCCAGGCAAGAATACTGAAGGGGGTTGCTATTCCCTTCTCCAGGGCATCTTCTGACCCAGGGATCAAACCCAGGTCTCCTGCATTGCAGGCAGATTCTTTACAGGAGAAATCAAATATCACTCCTGCTTAAACTCTTCCAGCTGCTCCATAAGCTGCTCAGAAGTTGACTCAAAACTCAATGACAGGGTCTAGGAGGCTTTCCATAATCTAGCTCCATGAATTCTCTTTTGCCATGGTCCTTTCCTGACACACTCTCCCTACCCTGTCCCTATTGCTGCTTCTGGAATACATTAGCATACTTAAGTGTGTTCCCATTTTCCAGATCTTTACATGGTTAAGTATTTCACATTGTTTACTGAATCCACATATCATTTGAGCTACAATTTCTCTAGGATATTTCCATCCATCACAATATCTAAAGCAGCGCCTCCTCCTAGTCAAATAGTACCCGCTTGTACTTTCCTAATGGTGGAATCTATCACCATCTAAAATGAAAATATTCCTTATTCAATGTAAATTGTCTTTCTCTCCACTAGAATATAAAATCTACAAGGGCAATTCTCCTGGTCCTGTCAGTTTCATTCCACTAAATCTTTAAATTCTGCATAAGTAACTGACACAAAGGAGTGACTTGCTCATATATAGTGAATGAATGCTGGACAGAAAGAAAATCAGTGATAGAGTTCTCCTGGGTCCCAGGTCCCCAGCTCAATGTAGGTGAAGAAAATTGTACTTGGCACTATGCAGCCTTGAGCTCAGTGCTCTGCTGTATTTTTGCTCTTAACTTAGCTTAAATACCTTAACTGGTATTTCGGAGAAGGCAATGGCACCCCACTCCAGTACTCTTGCCTGGAAAATATCATGGATGGAGGAGCCTGGTAGGCTGCGGTCCATACGGTTGCTAAGAGTTGGACACGACTGAGCAACTTCACTTTCAGGCATTGGAGAAGGAAATGGCAACCCACTCCAGTGTTCTTACCTGGAGAATCCCACGGTCGGGGGAGCCTGGGCTGCCGTCTATGGCGTCGCACAGAGTCAGACACAACTGAAGTGACTTAGCAGCAGCACCTGGTATTTCCACAAAGCAGTTATCTGACTGGAGTGCCTGTGTACCACTGGGTATGGAGTATTGCAACAAGAGTTTGCACCAATGACTTTCCAAATAACTGTCCTTTCTCATGTGTATTTCATATTTAGCTGCCGCCATTCCTTTAAGACCCTGAATATTAAAAGTAAAATGAAATGCATAAATGCATATTAATTTTTTTGCCAACAGAAAGTGGCTCAATGGCCACTAGAGGGCATTCCTCAGAAGATGGCTGTTTGACATTGGAGACTCCTGGAATTCTCAACTGGCCTGTTAATAAGAACAGACCACAGGGTCTGGGCATGATCCATGTATTCTTTAAAAATCATAGGTGGCAGTCAACTTTTTAAAATATGCGACCTTAGAGCTTTCCTGGCTGAATCAGCATCTTCATTTTGGCCACGTGTCACTGTGGCATTCCCTCAGCAGACTACCTTACTGTCAGAGGTGTTCATCCCCTGTGTGCTGGATGAGGGGTGGCCCAGTCTCATATGACAGCACCACCGGGGGACTGTTACATATGTGTGAGGAGGGGGTGGGGACAGTGGGAGAAGGGGAGCGAGGAGGGGGAAGAAGGGAGAAAGGATGAAAAGGTGAGCATAGCTTCTTCACTGGTAATGGAATCTTACACTTGCACTGGAGATTTTCCTGAAATTCTACGTGCTAAACTAGAACCACTGCTGTTTATTTACCTTTGTCTATGGGCAATCCTGTCATTTGGGGAGATGGACTAGCTGAAGTGAGCTGTGTGCCTGCAGCAGAACAGGGGCGCCCTCGTGGCCAGGGGAGGACCAGGCTTTCGTGTACCTCAGGTGGTCTCTTCTGGGAGTCTGTCTGCAGCTCCGGGGCCTTATCTTGCTCCAGTCTGTGTTTCTTCATATCTTTCTGTAACTCTCTCCCTGTCATTGTGGTGGCTCAGAAAGTAACCCTAATCCCCAGCATTCCTCTGGGCTCTAACTGGGCCGCTTCCTGCCTGCAGTGCTTCCCCATAGCCATCCTACGTGTGAAGCCTATTTACTGCTCTTAGGGCTGGTCTGCCTGACCCAGGCTTCCAGGGCACGGGCCTCCCCTGAACACTACTTACTCTTATTATCTCTCCATGGTGCTCAGTCTAAGTGTGCAAGGTTAGATGATTCAGAAGGCAGAGTGCCTGGTTCAGAGTGGTCCACAGCCAGTTTTTTATCCTCTCTGGGACTCAGTTTACAAACCTATAAAATGGAGTTTATAATTAAATATTTATTGAGTTATTAAATGAAATGATACATGCAAACTGCATAACACATAACGTCTCTGCATAATGTCTGACTCGTAACAAAAGCTTCAAGTAAATTCACCAGAGGAAAGGCTGTGCTTGAACTAAAACTTTGTAAAAGTCATTGGATAGCCTATAAATATACAAGCCATTACAAGCTGGCACAGATTATTATGAACAACATAATAGGCTACTCAGCACGGTGAGTGCAGGGGGAACTCACAGTGACCCCAATTTAATGCTGTTCTTGCTGATCGCTTGACAATTCCAAGAACAGTGCTAATGAACCTTACCCTAGTCTTTGACTTTAATGCTGCTCTGTATATTATCTGGAGAGTTTCTGCCGTGTATCATGACAGCCCTAGCCAGCATGGAGATAGATCACCATTGCCCAGTTGCTTATTAATTGGGAAACATCTGAGTATGCACATGTATGTATAGGAAGTGTGTATGTACACACACACACATACATACACATAGGCATGTTGTGAATCATCATTTAAGTAAATCCATATGTAATGTGAATATATTTGGCAGGAGCAATGGAAATCTATGCTGTGAAACTAAATTGGTCTTCTCTGATAAGTAACAAAACTCATCATCAGGAACTTTTTTAGTCCAAACCCAAGGGATGCATATATATTATCTCTGTTAGATTAATGTAATTTATGTTAAATTGGGATTGCTCCCCAGTATATTTGGATTTTCCTGGATCTTTCTCTCTCATATATACATAGGCACACACATGTGTACTGTTGGGAGTTTTTTTTGTGTTTGTGAATAGTTATCATTTTTTTACATATGCCAATACAGCACTGTGAAAAGGAATATGGGGGAAAAAAAGAATTAATAAATTTATAAATTTAATTCCTATTTCTGCAACTTATAAACTGTAGAGACTCATACACTAAGACTCAGTTTGTATAAAATGGGGATAATCACTGATGACTCACAAAGTCACAATGAGTATTTATTTTGTGTCAAGAATTATGCTCTGGCCACTATATAAAATGAATGGGTGAAATATATACAAGTGTGTTAGACTAAAAGGTAATATGTGAATATTAAGTACTATAGTCTTTATTATACATATGTACAGGACTTCCCTGGTGGCTCAGTGGTAAAGAACCTGCCTGCCAGTGTAGGAGACGTGGGTTTGATCCCAGTTTGGGAGGATCCCACACACCACGGAGCAACTACTCCTGTGTGCCACAGCTACTGAGCCAGTGCTTTAGAGCCCAGGAGTCCCAGGTGCCGGCCCTACATGTGCCAGAGCCTGTGTGCTCCCAGCAGAGGCAGCCCCCGCTCAGCACAACAGGAGAAAAACCCACCAAACAGAGACTCGGCACAGTCAATAAACAAACACATATTATAAGCTTAGATAAACAGCTGTATGGATAAATAAGACTTATTTCTCAAGCAAAAAGAGGTTATATGAGAAAGCTCAGGTAGTATCTAAAAGGAAATGCACAGACAGAAAAGTGCTATTTATTGACCATGTACTATGACCCAGGCCCTGTGGACTTTTATGTGTTTCTTCTCATTTCTGAGACTGTGGTCTCTGAAGGTAGACTATGTGGATTTTCATACACTGAATTACATCTGAGCCTCTACTGGAATAGTCCACTGAGGAAACCTCGGAGATCCCCTAGGTGGTCTGCCTCAATTTTGAAAAATATCCTTCCCTTTTAAAAGCAAAATTCCAACTCTCTGTAACCCAACTGTCCTAATTCTGAGCAAAAGTAGCTTGTGTGACTTCCCCACGCGAGCCCTCGGTGGCACCTACGTCACACGCCTCAACTGATCACCTTCACTTCCTGAAGCTGTTCCCTATATGACCTACTTTCTATTCTGGATAATCTCCTTTGGATGACCTGTCTCTCTCTTTCTCAGTGTTTTATTTAAGGCATCACACCCAGAATTAAATGCAACCAATTGTATTGAGGGCATATGGATTCATCCAATATGTGGTTGGGATGCTATGATATCAGATACCTTTTGCTACGACTGTGGGACTTGTTTTATGGTGACTGAGGTTTAATTTCCATGTGGCAAAAAAAGAAAGGCAACTATTGTGCTGTGTGATTTTTATGCATTTTATTTCTTTCAATAATATGTAAAATATAATGACTTCCATGATTGTAATCATTCTTTTACTGATTTGGAGACCGAGGAATAGAAATCCCTAAAAAGGGATGCCTTAGCCTGGAAAATCCTCTTTCTATTATTATTTTTCCTTCCTGAGAGGAGAGTATTGTTTACTATCTCTTTCCAATTCAATTTTATAAATCAATTTAATACAGTTATTTTTCTATGCCAAAAGGACTTAAAAATATCCCTTAGTTCTTTTACTCACAAAATCCCTTCAAATTTAATAAACCCAGGCATAAACTCAGACAGTAAGGATCAAGAAAACAAAAGCTATTACGCATTTCATCATTGGAGTTTTCCTCATAGTTAAATAGCCATTTTTAGACTAAATATCTGCCATCTGGTGGTTCTTATGAGAACTGTTAGGTACAACATTATCCGCACCACTATAAGGTTCAAATATACCTTTGCTGCTGCTACTGCTAAGTCGCTTCAGTCGTGTCCAACTGTGTGACCCCATAGACGGCAGCCCACCAGGCTCCCCCGACTCTGGGATTCTCCAGGCAAGATCACTGGAGTAGGTTGCCATTTCCTTCTCCAATGCGTGAAAGTGAGACGTGAAAGTGAAGTCGCCCTGTCCTGTCCGACTCTTAGCGACCCCATGGACTGCAGCCTACCAGGCTCCTCCTTCCATGGGATTTTCCAGGCAAGAGTACTGGAGTGGGGTGCCATTGCCTTATACTCTATTCATTCACTCATTTATTCATTCAACAAATACATTCCACAAAAATGTGGAAGTATCTGTGTGGAGTAGACAGATACTTAAAGAATCTTTTGGAACAAACAATTTCTGTAATGAAACTATATATTTGTTATATATATCCAGCTGTTAAATGTATTTCAAAGTATTTTTTATGTTCAACACCATTCCTAAGCATGTTATTTATTAGATCTTGAATTAGGTGTTATTTAATACATCAATAAATGGCAACTGTATCACAATTTCAGTAATTCTTCTCTTGGTAATTCTATGCATTTTGTTCTATGTATTTAAAAATTTTATTCTGAGGACTTCTCTGGTAGTCTAGAAACTGTCTGCCAATGAAGAGGACACGAGTTTGATTCCTAGTCCAGGAAAATTCCACGTGCAGAAAGGCAACTAAGTCCGTGCACCACAACTACTTAGCCTGCCCTCTAGAGACCATGAGACGCAGCTGCTGAGCTTGTGTGCCCTAGAGCCTGTGCTCCAGAAGAAGAGAAGCCACCGCAACAAGAAGCCCATGCACTGCAACTAGAGCGCAGCACCCATGGCCCACAACTAGAGAAAGACTGCACGCAGCTAGCAAGACCCAGGACAACCAAAAATAAAGTAAGCAAGTAATTAAAAAAAATTATTCTGAGAAAGGGCTTAAATGAACTAAACATAGGCTTAAATAAAGTAAAAAAATATTCTATGGTACAAAAAACCTCATTAAGAATGTCTGCCTAAACTAGTTTAATGAAAATTTAAAGAGAAAGCAAATCATGATGTTAGTAAAACCAACTTCAATATCTATATATTCATCTGTTAGGATCTTTTAACCTCTTTGAGATGTTCTGTATTTATATTTACCCATCATTCCCAAAAGAACAGGCATGAATCTGATCTCAATGACTTATACTTAATGTCATATTGGTTATCCTTCAGTGTATATGAATTCTAATATTACTCTTTCCTCAATGTGCTTTATCCTTTTATTACAGAGTAAAAGACATTGGCAACATTTAAAATTATGTTGAAAAATAGCTCAATGGTTTTATGGTTGGAGAGATATTTCTTAGTAAGGCTGAACATCAAAACTGATTTCAAGGAATTAGGATCCACCAGAGTAATATGCAACCTGGGAATTATTATTTTATCTCTAATATATATATATTTTTAAATTTCAAGATTAAAACAATCCTAGATAATTATGATACCAGGTTCAAGAACAAAAAATGAAATTTCCATATGGCTAAGCATGAGGTAAAGGGAAAAGGGTACTACATGATGATATAGAAGGGTATTTAGGCATAGGAAAGACAGGAAGGTGAAAACGGGAAATGGGCAGTAAATACTAGGAGATGTCATGAAGGGAATTTCCTGCCAGGACTGAAATGAATACAGAGCATCACTGGAGCCACCACTGGTGCCAGGGGCTTCAGTAAGGCAATGCTATGGGAATGAAATGTAGCTTTACAATCTAGACTGACCAAAGATAACCAAGTAGAAAGAGTCTTAAGTTTTTAGTGATGTTACTTGGAATTCACCAAAACATAATTTTATTTTCATAAATTTTTCATAAACATAATAAATTTTTAAATTTTATTTAAAAACTCAAGTTTTAAAAATATTTATTTGGCTGCACCAGGTCTTAGCTGTGGTGTGTGGGATCTTTAGTTGCAGCATGCTGAATCTTTAGTTGTGACATGTGGGATCTAGTTCTCTGAGCAGGGATTGAACCCAGCACTCCTGCATTGGGAGTGCAGAGTCTTAGCCACTGGACCACCAGGGAAGTCTCACCAAAGTATAATTTTAAAGAGACTGTATTTCATTCTTTGTTTGCTCACTCTGGGCACCAGACTTTTTGACCTCAGTGTCCCGTTAGGACTCCTACAGCCAAGATGGCCAAATACAGCAATAATTTCAACAGAGCACTTGTGGATGGCAATAATAAGACATGCCAAGAATGGTGGGGCCTCCTTTAGTGATGGGCACATACAGTTTACTTTGCACACAGACACAACATACTACGAAGACTTTATACTGGGCTCATTACTTATTACTTGTTACCTATGCGTAAGTTGCAACTATTAAATGCTGTCATGAACAGCTTGGCCTAGCCTAATCCTAGACTTAGACTGTGACTAGACTCAGACTAAGTCTAAGACTCATCTTAGACTAGGTCTCACCAGAGCTAGGTGATCAAGGGAGGCACCCTTAGCGGCAGCAGAAAAAATAGGGGTGCACACATGTCCAAGCTCCTTTAGGCAGGAGAGTATAAAGATGGCAGCCAGTGGCTCCATGGTCTTCAGTTTTTCAGTCAGCCCTAGATGTGTGTTTAAATTAGATGCCTGCCCGCCCCCACCCTCCCGTGCCCAGGCCAAAATTTCTAAGCTAAATAAATAATCCTCTTTTATAGAAAGAATGGCATATTTCAAGTGTTTGCCTCTGTGCTGGGCCCTGTGTATAGGCAGGTAAGTCTGTATGAGCTCTTTAAGAATAATTTCCCACAAGTGGGATCTAATCAAGCTTATAAGCTTTTGCACAGCAAAGAAAACCATAAACAAAACAAAAAGACCACCTATGGAATGGGAACAAATATTTAAAAATAATGTGACCAATGTGGTTTAATTGCCAAAATATACTAACAGCTCATATAACTCAAACAAAAACAAAAATGAACAACCCAATCAAAAAATGAACAGAAGACCTAAATAGACATTTCTCCAAAGAAGATATACAGATGGCCAACAGGCACATGAAAAGATGCTCAACATCACTCATTATTGGAGAAATGCAAATCAAACCAGTCAGAATGGTTATCATTAAAAAGTCTACAAATGACAAATTTTAGAGAGGGTCTGAAGAAAAAAGAACCCTCCTACACTCTTTGCGGGAATGTACATTGGTGCAGCTACTGTGGAGATAATATGATGGTTCCTCAAAAAAATAAAAATAAGAGTTGTCATATGATCCAGCATACATCGAGGAAACCATAACGCTTTACCGTCTGAACCACCAGGAACATCTTCAAAAAGATACATCTACCCCAGTGTTCATGGTAGCACTGTTTACAATAGCCACGACACAGAAGCAACCTAGATGTCAGTCAGCAGAGGAATGGATAGAGAAGATGTGGTGCATATATACAATGGACTCTTACTCTGCTGTAAAAATGAATCAAATAATGCCATTTGCAGCAACATGGGTGGCTCTAGAGATTATCATATTAAGTGAAGTAAGTCAGACAGAGACAAATATCATATGATATCACTTATATGGGCTTCCCTGGTGGATCAGATGGTAAAGAATCTGCTTGTAATGTAGGAGACTCAGGTTCAATCAAGACCTTGATGTTGGGAAAGATTGAGGGCAAGAGGAGAAGCGGGCCACCGAAGATGAGATGGTTGGATGGCATCACTGACTCAATGGACATGAGTTTGAGCAACCTCTGGGAGATAGTGAAGGACAGGGAGGCCTGGTGTGCTGTAGTTCATGGGGTCACAAACAGCCAGACATGACTTAGTGATTGAACAAAATAATCACTCATATGTGGAATCTAAAATATGATAAAAATCAATACATCTGTAAAACAAAAACAGATTCACAGACATAGAGAAGATACTTAGTGTTCTCAAGGGGGTGGAGAAGTATGGGAGGAGGGTTGGGAGTCTGAGATTAGCAGAGGCAAACTAGCATATATAGGATGGATAAACAATGCATAGCACAGGGAATTATATTCAATATACTGTGACAAACCATAACAGAAAAGAATATGAAATATATATATACTTACATATATGTATATATAAAACCGAATCACTTTGCTATACAGAAGAAATTAACACAACACTGTACATCAACTACACATCAATTTAAACAAAAGAACCTTTCTCAGCTCTCTATAGCCTTGTAAGTCTTGTGAATGCAAGCACTATTGACTTTCAAAGCTAGATATTTTGGGGTCCTGTCTTTAAGGTGCAGGTCTCAAAAGTTGGGGTGCCAGATACGGGGTTCAAAACCTTTCCTTCTCAGGGAGAAGCTCTGAGTTATGAGTTCCCTCCCAACTACAAGCTGCTGTACTGGGGATAGGGTATATGGTGAGATGATGCCTCAGCCTGACTGATTTCTGTGTGGGTTTCTCTTGCTTACCTGACATATAGGAATCACTCAGCTACTTTTCATATTTCTTTCAGAGGAAAACTGTTCCATACACAGCTGCAGATTCAGTGTGTTGTGTGAGGTGGTGAGCGGAGGAGACTCCTACTTCAGTCTTGAACCAGAATTTCCTAGCCTTAAACTTCTGAGTCCCTTCCTATTCTGGCCATCTGTTTTCACTTCAGGAAGTTCATAGTTAGGACAGTTTTTGCTTATAAGTTTGTTAAATGTGCAGGTTTTCTGTGTGGCTGCAATTTTTCTCCCTGAGTTGTTAGTGGTTGGTAACATTGAAGTAGAATACTGCTGGACTTCAAGAGGAAAAACTGCTGATGGTGCAGACAGTGTAGTTATCCTCTAGATATTGACCATAAGTTAGCCTTCAAAGAAACACTCTCAAGTGTTAAAAGATTGCCTACGAAGGAATATCCTCTAAGTTTTTCTCTTCAAGATCCAGAAGTCTAATTAATGACAGTTTTTTGACTCTCCAAGATCAGAATGATCATGTCTTTCCCCTACTGGCTCAGTGTAACATATATATATACTCTACCCATCACTCCCACAGTTTGAGTTCTGGCTATGACCAAAATTCAGAGGCAACAGGATTCCAGGGTTGAGGGGTGGAGAAGGTAGAAAAGACCACAAGTTGTTTGTGTTGAAGGTGGAGAGCCTGACCCTGGGACATTTACTCTTAAGGATCTGATGACAAAGGATGTGAAATAACAGTGAAGCCTACAGTGTTATGGAAGTGTTTGCTGCAATGCTATGACAAAAGCAGGAAAGTGAGTTGAAAAGCAGAGATTCCAGACAGAAAGGAGGAAACCTGTTAGCCCTGGAAACAGGGTAGTGGAAGCTTCTTCCTTCCCTCTAAAGAACATCTGAGCATTACCTATTCTCCCTTTTAAACTCCATTCTTCTCTATCACTATAAATAGGCTTATGACCAGGAAAGGGTTTGGGTGACTTGATGAATAACTACAGGAGGCCTCCGCTTAGCTTGGAAGTTTTTCAGTCTGGGATAAGACATCACAGTACATGGTGGGAAGAATGAAGGGTACAAATTTCTTTTATAAAGTGGATGAAAGGTAAGTCCTCAGGAAGATCAGTTTTAGTTAAAAGAAGATACGGATGGTGAAGAACTAGAAACTGATTCCTGTAGATCATCCCTGCTCCTATAATCCTTAGGATAAAATACTCACATTAATATGTAAGTTTGAAGAAGAGGAACAGAAATTAGCATAGTGTATGGAAGGGGCAGGGTTTTACAGGTGACTCAGTGGGTAAAGAATCCACCTGCAATGCAGGAGACGAAGGAGAGGTGGGTTTGATCCCTGGGTAGGGAAGATCCCCTGCAAGAGGGCACGGCAACCCACTCCAGTATTCTTGCCTGGAGAATCCCATGGACAGAGGAGCCTGGTGGGCTACAATTCATTGGGTTTCAAAGAGTTGTACATGACTGAAGCAGCTGAGCATGCATGCATACATGGAAGGGGCAGTACATTCTGACTCTTCTTAGGCCAGTATTTGTAACATGAAAGTCTGGAGCTCTGAGTTAGGAAGTTGGGAAATTGGGCTTTGACCCTCACTAACAGTGGGATCTTCAACTGAACACTCTGCTCCTTGAGTCTATGTCCTATCCATGAAATAGGGGTACTCAAGTCTCTTCCAGCTTTAATGCTTAGTGGCTCTATGTTGATTGGTAGCATGCAATTGAAGACTGCATTAGGTAGCAGCATTCAGTTAACATGTAGAGATCCTTGAATGTCAGAGAGATTTCTAAACTACTTATGGGAATCACTGTTCATGGCTAAGAAGGGTGAGAATGCACACAAGCACAGGCTCAAAAGCAATAGAAACGATTTGAAGACTATAGGTCAGTTTCTGTTACCCAAGCTCCGGTCCTATTCAATAATATGAATAACTAGGAGGAAGCCTTCTTTAGTGATCAATGCAAAGAAATAGAGGAAAAGAACAGAATGGGAAAGACTAGAGATCTCTTCAATAAAATTAGAGATACCAAGGGAACATTTCATGCAAAGATGGGCTTGATAAAGGACAGAAATGGTATGGACCTAACAGAAGCAGAAGATATTAAGAAGAGGTGGCAAGAATACACAGAAGAATTGTACAAAAAAGATCTTCACGACCTAGATAATCATGATGATGTGATCACTAATCTAGAGCCAGACATCATGGAGTGTGAAGTCAAGTGGGCCTTCGAAAGCATCACTACGAACAAAGCTAGTGGAGGAGATGGAATTCCAGTGGAGCTGTTTCAAATCCTCAAAGATGATGCTGTGAAAGTGCTGCACTCAGTATGCCAGCAAATTTGGAAAACTCAGCAGTGGCCACAGGACTGGAAAAGGTTAGTTTTCATTTCAACCCCAAAGAAAGGCAATACAAAAGAATGCTCAAACTACCACACAATTGCACTCATCTCACATGCTAGTAAAGTAATGCTCAACATTCTCCAAGCCAGGCTTTAGCAATACGTGAACCGTGAACTCCCTGATGTTCAAGCTGGTTTTAAAAAAAGGCAGAGGAAACAAAGATCAAATTGCCAACATCTGCTGGATCATGGAAAAAGCAAGAGAGTTCCAGAAAAACATCTATTTCTGCTTGATTGACTATGTCAAAGCCTTTGACTGTGTGGATCACAATAAACTATGGAAACTTCTGAAAGAGATGGGAATACCAGACCACCTAACCTGCCTCTTGAGAAATCTGTATGCAGGTCAGGAAGCAACAGTTAGAACTGGACATGAAACAACTGACTGGTTCCAGATAGGAAAAGGAGTACGTCAAGGCTGTATACTGTCACCCTGCTTATTTAACTTTTATGCAAAGTACATCATGAGAAATGCTGGACTGGAAGAAACACAAGTGGGAATCAAGATCACAGGGAGAAATCTCAATAACCTCAGATATGCAGATGACACCACCCT
>SJYW01035856.1:813186-841306 GCA_006410735.1 Raphicerus campestris | reverse complement strand
CACATGAGGTGGGCAAACTACTGGAATTTCACCTTTAGCATCATTCCTTCCAAAGAAATCCCAGGGCTGATCTCCTTCAGAATGGACTGGTTGGATCTCCCTGCAGTCCAAGAGTCTTCTCCAACACCACAGTTCAAAAGCATCAATTCTTCAGTGCTCAGCCTTCTTCACAGTCCAACTCTCACATCCATACATGACCACCTGAAATACCATAGCCTTGACTAGACGGACCTTTGTTGGCAAAGTAATGTCTCTGTTTTTGAATATGCTATCTAGGTTGGTCACAGCTTTCCTTCCAAGGAGTAAGTGTCTTTTAATTTCATGGCTGCAATCACCACCTGTAGTGATTTTGGAGCCCCCCAAAATAAAGTCTGACACTGTTTCCACTGTTTCCCCATCTATTTCCCATGAACTGATGGGACCAGATGCCATGATCTTAAGTTTTCTGAATGTTGAGTCTTAAGCCAATTTTTTCACTCTCCTCTTTCACTTTCATCAAGAGGCTTTTTAGTTCCTCTTCACTTTCTGCTATAAGGGTGGTGTCATCTGCATATCTGAGGTTATTGATATTTCTCCCAGCAATCTTGATTCCAGCTTGTGCTTCTTCCAGCCCAGTGTTTCTCATGATGTACTCTGCATTTTACAGTTTAGAAAACAGAAAAGGTAGGAGTTAATTATGTTGTCCAAGGTCACAAAATAACCAAATGGAAGAACCAGGACTCAAACTCAGGAGAATGTCTTATCCTAACAACTGGTCTTTATAACAACTGGTCTTCACTTGTGTTGTGAGTAGGGGTGCATGAATTTGGAAAGGCCCTTGCATTCTCCTGAGTTTGAGCCCTCTTGGTTCTTCCATTTTGTTTCTCTGTGACCTTGGGCAACATACTTAACTCCTCACTTTTCTGTTTTCTAAACTGTAAAATGAAATTAATTGATTCACCCTTTTTTTTCAGAATTATTGAATATAAATAATTCTTTTAATTGACCTTCAGCTTTGAAATATAGACTTTAGATTTTCACTCAGTGGCATTACAAATAAGGTCTGGGCAAGGCTCTTCCTGTAAATTCTGGGAAAGAAAAGGAAGTAACTTTAGGAAGCTGCACACACACAAAACACAAACTAAGATTTGGAATCAATAGAAAGATGGTTACATTATCATTATCAGTCTTTTTCTATTCTGTAAGAGACAATACAGTCTGTATTTGACATGCTTGCACCTAACTGCAAGAATTCATAAACAGATTCCTTATTTTACTGTTTCCATGACAACACATGACATTTCAGGTATGGTTCTCAAAGAAGGAGAGGTGAAAATTATTCTTGGTGGTAAATTTTTCACCTTCTCCTCACCTATTTTATTCATAGACACTTTTAGGTACAACAATTTCACGTTTCTTTCAGAATTTCATTGTCATTTTTCTACATTAGATGTAGAGTTAAATGAATGCAACTTCAACTGATTTTTCTAAGTCCAGTATTTTTACAGAGAAAATGTTTCTTTATGGCTATTCAACAAGAAATGGTCTTTACAATATAAGAATGTGCTACAAAATTCTATTGATTTTTTGTAATTTTTGAATTTGTTATCTGTATTTTAGACTCTCATCATTGGTAAATTTGGGGGTGCCCCCATTTGCTTTATGCAGAGTTTTTCTTCCTTTCTACTAGTAAGCAATTAAATAGAGAGTCAATAACAATTTGGTTAGAAATGGGTAACAGAAATAGTCTTGAAGTCACTCTTATTTGGAAAACAAACAGATTCTTTTAGAGTAGAATACTTTGATGCTTAAAGAATGATTTGTTTTGAGATTAAAAACTTGATATCTATTGATACTGATGGTTGTATTAGGGCTTTCCAGAGAAACAGAATCAATAGCATATATATTTATAAAGAGAGAGATTTATTTTAAGGAATTGGATTCTGGGATTGGTAAATTCAAAAATCTGCAGGGTAGACCAGCAGGCTGGAGGCCCAGGGAAGAGTTGCAGTTTGAGTCCAAAGGTGGTCTGCTGGCAGAATTCCTTCTTGCATAAGGAGGTCAAGCTCTGTTCTTAAGCCCTTCAATCTATTGGATGAGGTCCCACCACATTATGGAGAGAAATCTGCTTTACTTAATGTCTGCTGATTTAACTGTTACTCTTTCCCCCAAAATCTTTCATAGAAACACTCAGAATAACGTCTGGCCAAATATCTGAGCACCATGATGAGACAAATTAACACATAAAATTAAGGATCATAGTTGTTTGTCAGGAACTGTTAGGGGTGGGTGTTTTAAAGATAACTTTGAGAAACCAATACAGTATGGTAAAATCTTTTGGTCTCCATTTTTACTTATGTCTCCAGACATTTATTATTTGTTGAGTGTGTATGATATGGCAGACATGGTTCTTGCCTGTGGGGATTAGTCTAATGCGAGAATTATTATAGAGAGCCAGTGTGAATTATTTTACATCTTATAGAGGTTGACCCTTTGCTCAACATCAAGTGGTTCACTGACACTGGAGAAAATATTGCTTCGAAAACCATCCTTGATATTTGAATGGGCTTTAATAATATCCCAAGCACTTTAATATCCAATGTTTGATTTTAATATCACAACAATGCTTGATATAGCAAGAATGGTATTTCATTCCCATTTGACAGAAGAGAAGCCCCACCTGTCATCCTTCTGAAGACAATTTCTCACTTCTTGACTCATCTGAAATTCCTGTCATTTCCTCAGGGTCACAATCATTATGAGTAAAAGCCAAGAGTTGTATTTATTTCTATCAAACTCTAGAGTTTATGTTCTGTTAGTTTCTGTATGTTATTTTCACTTGTGTGTGTGCGCGCATGTTGGGGGGTATTATGGGTATGGGGTATGTAGAGAGACAGTCTCTATTTCTTAAATTCAAAATCAAACCCAAAGAACTTGGAAGTAACATCTCCTTTAGCCCATCTGCTGTGGGCTGCCCTAATAACTTGGAGAAGGCAATGGTACCCCCACTCCAGTACTCTTGCTGGAAAATCCCATGGATGGAGGAGCCTGGTAGGCTGCAGTCCATGGGGTCACTGAGAGTCGGATATGACTGAGCGACTTCACTTTCACTTTTAACTTTCACGCATTGGAGAAGGAAATGGCAACCCACTCGTTCTTGCCTGGAGAATCCCAGGGATGGGGGAGCCTCATGGGCTGCTGTTTATGGTGTCACACAGAGTTGGACATGACTGAAGCAACTTAGTGGCAGCAGCAGCCCTAACAACTGGGCTTTCCATGTGGCTCAGATGGTAAAGAATCCGCTGCAATACAGGAGACCTGGGTTCGATCCAGGGAGGAGGGCATGACAACCCACTCCAGTATTCTTACCTAGAGAATCCCCATGGACAGAGGAGCCTGGCAGGCTACAGTCATGGGGTCACAAAGAGTCGGACATGACTGAGCGACTAAGCAGAGCTCCAGTAACTGCTTTCGTGGGATTACTTCCCAGCTGGGTAAATGTATATTTACTTGGAACAAAGATTTTTCATCCCACTTCTCAGATCCTTGATGGTATTTCAAAGCATAAAAACAAAAGGAATGAGCAACTGGGTGATTAAGAAATTTTAAGTGGGTGGCAAGAAAACTGATATGGCTGATGAAACAAAAACAGAACTTTTATTTATATCTTTGGTTCTCTCCAATTACCACTTCTAGCCCTTCCAGTGCTCTTCCTAATAAAGAAGGTGCTCCTGAGGCTGACTTAACCTGATTCACTCTCCAGAAGGAGCATGTCTTTATACAGAGGCAGGGCAATGCGGTAGAAAGAGCAGGGATTTTGATTTAGATAGGTTGTCATTTATTTTATGTGTGATTACTGGAAAGACACTTGGAAACTTGCTTTCTTTATCTATAAAACTGGGTGCCAATAACTAGCTCCCAGCATTCTTACAGGGATTAAGTGAATCAGTGCCTAAAAGAGGCATGCTTAATAATCTTAGCCTCCTTTCACTTACCAAGAAAAGAAAGCAAATTATTACAAAATGTTAAAGACTCCAAGAAATGAAGAGAAGAATTCTGGAAGCAGAACTTTATTTGTGGAAGGAGCCTAATGACCATCCTTCCCACTGTAGGGCCTCTCTTGCTGACCTACTTCAGGACTAACTCCTGCCCATCAACTATGCTAAATGAGGGCACCCATTAACACAGGCAAAGATAAGGCTTCCTCAATTATTACTGCCACAGGCTACTTGAGTTTTATCTAGTGTTTATCTCAACGAAAAAACTGAGCCCTAGGAATTTTCACTAGCCTGAAAATACAGCTGCTTTTAACCGATTTACAGTTTTCCTGTGAAGATATGAATTTGAAGACTGGGTTTTGAAGTTCCAGACATGGTCCCTACCTTTAGTAGAAGTTTAAATAACCTTTTTGGTCATAGCTACGCCACAAAGGGTTATGTTATTTCGGTAATAAAAAAAATGTTAGTTTCTACTTTGCTTTTATATTACCAAGTTCTTTCCATTTTCAAAGCCATTTACTTTTTTTCTTCTTTCACAGGGAACTATCCCCTTTCAAGTGGTGGAAATATTTTACTTGTTTATTTGTAATGCAATTTCAAACTCAGAAAAATTGCAAGGTAGTTTAAGGAAAACTGTGTACACCCTATACACAGCTTTCTTCCACTTTCCCTCTCTCCTCAGTTTTCTGTAAAATTTGAGATCCAGTTGTAAAAATGGCCCCTCTTTACTCCTAAATATTTCAGTGTATGTTCCCTAATCCTAACTTACATATATTNTTATAACAACTGGTCTTCACTTGTGTTGTGAGTAGGGGTGCATGAATTTGGAAAGGCCCTTGCATTCTCCTGAGTTTGAGCCCTCTTGGTTCTTCCATTTTGTTTCTCTGTGACCTTGGGCAACATACTTAACTCCTCACTTTTCTGTTTTCTAAACTGTAAAATGAAATTAATTGATTCACCCTTTTTTTTCAGAATTATTGAATATAAATAATTCTTTTAATTGACCTTCAGCTTTGAAATATAGACTTTAGATTTTCACTCAGTGGCATTACAAATAAGGTCTGGGCAAGGCTCTTCCTGTAAATTCTGGGAAAGAAAAGGAAGTAACTTTAGGAAGCTGCACACACACAAAACACAAACTAAGATTTGGAATCAATAGAAAGATGGTTACATTATCATTATCAGTCTTTTTCTATTCTGTAAGAGACAATACAGTCTGTATTTGACATGCTTGCACCTAACTGCAAGAATTCATAAACAGATTCCTTATTTTACTGTTTCCATGACAACACATGACATTTCAGGTATGGTTCTCAAAGAAGGAGAGGTGAAAATTATTCTTGGTGGTAAATTTTTCACCTTCTCCTCACCTATTTTATTCATAGACACTTTTAGGTACAACAATTTCACGTTTCTTTCAGAATTTCATTGTCATTTTTCTACATTAGATGTAGAGTTAAATGAATGCAACTTCAACTGATTTTTCTAAGTCCAGTATTTTTACAGAGAAAATGTTTCTTTATGGCTATTCAACAAGAAATGGTCTTTACAATATAAGAATGTGCTACAAAATTCTATTGATTTTTTGTAATTTTTGAATTTGTTATCTGTATTTTAGACTCTCATCATTGGTAAATTTGGGGGTGCCCCCATTTGCTTTATGCAGAGTTTTTCTTCCTTTCTACTAGTAAGCAATTAAATAGAGAGTCAATAACAATTTGGTTAGAAATGGGTAACAGAAATAGTCTTGAAGTCACTCTTATTTGGAAAACAAACAGATTCTTTTAGAGTAGAATACTTTGATGCTTAAAGAATGATTTGTTTTGAGATTAAAAACTTGATATCTATTGATACTGATGGTTGTATTAGGGCTTTCCAGAGAAACAGAATCAATAGCATATATATTTATAAAGAGAGAGATTTATTTTAAGGAATTGGATTCTGGGATTGGTAAATTCAAAAATCTGCAGGGTAGACCAGCAGGCTGGAGGCCCAGGGAAGAGTTGCAGTTTGAGTCCAAAGGTGGTCTGCTGGCAGAATTCCTTCTTGCATAAGGAGGTCAAGCTCTGTTCTTAAGCCCTTCAATCTATTGGATGAGGTCCCACCACATTATGGAGAGAAATCTGCTTTACTTAATGTCTGCTGATTTAACTGTTACTCTTTCCCCCAAAATCTTTCATAGAAACACTCAGAATAATGTCTGGCCAAATATCTGAGCACCATGATGAGACAAATTAACACATAAAATTAAGGATCATAGTTGTTTGTCAGGAACTGTTAGGGGTGGGTGTTTTAAAGATAACTTTGAGAAACCAATACAGTATGGTAAAATCTTTTGGTCTCCATTTTTACTTATGTCTCCAGACATTTATTATTTGTTGAGTGTGTATGATATGGCAGACATGGTTCTTGCCTGTGGGGATTAGTCTAATGCGAGAATTATTATAGAGAGCCAGTGTGAATTATTTTACATCTTATAGAGGTTGACCCTTTGCTCAACATCAAGTGGTTCACTGACACTGGAGAAAATATTGCTTAGAAAACCATCCTTGATATTTGAATGGGCTTTAATAATATCCCAAGCACTTTAATATCCAATGTTTGATTTTAATATCACAACAATGCTTGATATAGCAAGAATGGTATTTCATTCCCATTTGACAGAAGAGAAGCCCCACCTGTCATCCTTCTGAAGACAATTTCTCACTTCTTGACTCATCTGAAATTCCTGTCATTTCCTCAGGGTCACAATCATTATGAGTAAAAGCCAAGAGTTGTATTTATTTCTATCAAACTCTAGAGTTTATGTTCTGTTAGTTTCTGTATGTTATTTTCACTTGTGTGTGTGCGCGCATGTTGGGGGGTATTATGGGTATGGGGTATGTAGAGAGACAGTCTCTATTTCTTAAATTCAAAATCAAACCCAAAGAACTTGGAAGTAACATCTCCTTTAGCCCATCTGCTGTGGGCTGCCCTAATAACTTGGAGAAGGCAATGGTACCCCCACTCCAGTACTCTTGCTGGAAAATCCCATGGATGGAGGAGCCTGGTAGGCTGCAGTCCATGGGGTCACTGAGAATCGGATATGACTGAGCGACTTCACTTTCACTTTTAACTTTCACGCATTGGAGAAGGAAATGGCAACCCACTCGTTCTTGCCTGGAGAATCCCAGGGATGGGGGAGCCTCATGGGCTGCTGTTTATGGTGTCACACAGAGTTGGACATGACTGAAGCAACTTAGTGGCAGCAGCAGCCCTAACAACTGGGCTTTCCATGTGGCTCAGATGGTAAAGAATCCGCTGCAATACAGGAGACCTGGGTTCGATCCAGGGAGGAGGGCATGACAACCCACTCCAGTATTCTTACCTAGAGAATCCCCATGGACAGAGGAGCCTGGCAGGCTACAGTCATGGGGTCACAAAGAGTCGGACATGACTGAGCGACTAAGCAGAGCTCCAGTAACTGCTTTCGTGGGATTACTTCCCAGCTGGGTAAATGTATATTTACTTGGAACAAAGATTTTTCATCCCACTTCTCAGATCCTTGATGGTATTTCAAAGCATAAAAACAAAAGGAATGAGCAACTGGGTGATTAAGAAATTTTAAGTGGGTGGCAAGAAAACTGATATGGCTGATGAAACAAAAACAGAACTTTTATTTATATCTTTGGTTCTCTCCAATTACCACTTCTAGCCCTTCCAGTGCTCTTCCTAATAAAGAAGGTGCTCCTGAGGCTGACTTAACCTGATTCACTCTCCAGAAGGAGCATGTCTTTATACAGAGGCAGGGCAATGCGGTAGAAAGAGCAGGGATTTTGATTTAGATAGGTTGTCATTTATTTTATGTGTGATTACTGGAAAGACACTTGGAAACTTGCTTTCTTTATCTATAAAACTGGGTGCCAATAACTAGCTCCCAGCATTCTTACAGGGATTAAGTGAATCAGTGCCTAAAAGAGGCATGCTTAATAATCTTAGCCTCCTTTCACTTACCAAGAAAAGAAAGCAAATTATTACAAAATGTTAAAGACTCCAAGAAATGAAGAGAAGAATTCTGGAAGCAGAACTTTATTTGTGGAAGGAGCCTAATGACCATCCTTCCCACTGTAGGGCCTCTCTTGCTGACCTACTTCAGGACTAACTCCTGCCCATCAACTATGCTAAATGAGGGCACCCATTAACACAGGCAAAGATAAGGCTTCCTCAATTATTACTGCCACAGGCTACTTGAGTTTTATCTAGTGTTTATCTCAACGAAAAAACTGAGCCCTAGGAATTTTCACTAGCCTGAAAATACAGCTGCTTTTAACCGATTTACAGTTTTCCTGTGAAGATATGAATTTGAAGACTGGGTTTTGAAGTTCCAGACATGGTCCCTACCTTTAGTAGAAGTTTAAATAACCTTTTTGGTCATAGCTACGCCACAAAGGGTTATGTTATTTCGGTAATAAAAAAAATGTTAGTTTCTACTTTGCTTTTATATTACCAAGTTCTTTCCATTTTCAAAGCCATTTACTTTTTTTCTTCTTTCACAGGGAACTATCCCCTTTCAAGTGGTGGAAATATTTTACTTGTTTATTTGTAATGCAATTTCAAACTCAGAAAAATTGCAAGGTAGTTTAAGGAAAACTGTGTACACCCTATACACAGCTTTCTTCCACTTTCCCTCTCTCCTCAGTTTTCTGTAAAATTTGAGATCCAGTTGTAAAAATGGCCCCTCTTTACTCCTAAATATTTCAGTGTATGTTCCCTAATCCTAACTTACATATATTCTCTTATATATACTTGAAAGGTCAAAAATCAGGAAATTTAATATTGAAACAATACTAGTATCTAATCCCTAATCTATAGTCAAATTTTATTTAAGTATATCAACATCTTTTATAGCTATTTTTTTTTCCTGGACTGGGACCCAATTTAGGATCACACATTTCATATAGGGGTCAAATCTCTTTCATCTCCCTTAACCCGAAACAGCTCCTCAGCCTTCTTTGTCCTTCTAGACCTTGAGGCCTTGGCTGCCCATTAGTTTGAGTTGGTCTGGTATTCCCTTGTGATGAGTTCAGGTTCTGCCTTTTGGGTAGGAATATCCCAGAAGTGATCTGTTGGTGTCTATATGTTAATTCTATATGTCACTTCTCAGTGCATCATGTAGGAAACATGATGTTTATCCTGACATTGGTCATACTAACAGCGATTTTTGTTTACAATCATACATGGTAAGTTTCTCCACTGCAAAGTTACTGTTTCTGCCTTTGTCCTTACTGCATGGGGAGTTACTCTGTCTTTGACAGCATGTAAATACTTTGTCATTATATGTTTCAGCTACTAGATTTACAACCCATCTATGATTTTTAACTGCATTAATACATCCATTTTTAATAGCAGTCTACTGACAAGAATTGTTCTTTCATATCTATTTTTATCCTATTCAATAGGCTATAATCCATTGCTATCTTCATATATTTTGATATTCATATTCAGTCTTAGCTAGTGGGATGCCCTCCACTCTAGATCTCTATGACTTTTTGATGTTTCCATGAACTTTTTTAGCAGGTATTGGCTCAACAATCTATTTCAGGCTCATCTTTTACTCTCCCTGCCCCATCCCTAGAATCAGCCTTTTATCCACAGAGCCCTGGGACTAGGTATAGACAATGCTATAGTGTAACATCATTTCTATATCCACCCAGCAAAAGAGCTAGTAGATACCTATGTCAATTACAAACCTTTTGTTCATGCTGATTATGTCAATCCCAATCAAGACCATCATGGGATACATTTCAATCTGTCCCAATTACTACTGAGGAAACTGGCTCTCATCATCCCAAATAATTTTATTTGCTCAAGTCTGATAAACACAGAAGGTAACAGGAAGGGCAGAAAAATGAGACCTTTGTTGTTACTATCTGCTGGTCATAGCTGCCACTCTAGCAAAACGTTGAAGGCTTAGAAGAAATAGTACCTAAATCTCTCTCACAGCTTATTTCCTCTTCTCAAAGAGTGATAACAGGTGGTGGAAAATATTGTGACTCTCAGTTTGACAGTCCATGTGACCATCTTCACCACCAATTGATCACCTGTAGAGTCACACGTGGAGTCATGTTTCCAGGCCAGAAGTACACATTTGAGTGATCCTTCTGAAAATGAGAAAGAGAAATTCCTTTCTTAGATGCACAGGTAAAATCTTTAAGAACATTTGGATAGGTTTCATCCATTGACTGGTCAACAGTATGGTGCTATAATTTCAATAAAAATGTTCTTAGGAATCAGATGGTATCCTAAGAAGAAAGGTGTGATATCAGATCTATTTTCCCCATCAAACCTGGATCTTATCCAACCCAACAAGACATTCTTCTTTCCCAATAAGGAGCTAAGCTGAGACTGCAGGTCCCAGATGCTGTGTAAGGACTGGTGGGGCATTTACCCCATGCAAAGTGCCAAAGCTAGAAGAGGAATCTGAAGCATAGTAAGATAATAAGAACAGTTTTAAAATTATGCCAAGGTTCTGGTTCAAAAGGTGAGGCAAGGCCAAAAATGGGGAGATAAGAAATAGTCAGATGTAAGATCATCAGAGGAAAATCAGGGTGTTCAGAGAAGTTGGGAAAAGGTGACTGGAAAGGAAAAATGTATGGGGGGGGCTGCTTTGGGTGGCGCTGGCTGTGTGTCACATGGTCTGAAAGAACTGGGTAGATCCAAATAAATCGTTACTTCCCCTTCAAGTGCAGACCCTACAGATCATCCACTTTTACTGCAGCCTCCTTTCCCGTGTCATCTCAAGCTAGTTTTCCATAAAATTCTATGTGGAGAGACCTGCTGTGAATCCCTTTGTAGTAGGCAGTCATAGCCATTCTGCCTCCTCCTGCTGCCTTATTTTATGTAAAACATCTGTCACCCAAACGGAGCATTAAAAAGAAAGAGAGAAAGAAAAGCAACTGCTATAAAATCACTTTGCTTTAGAGCCTGAGAGCTTTGTTTGAATATCTGCTGGGCCACTAATAAGTGTGTATGTAGATGTACGTGTATGTGGTGTATTAACCTCATTGTGTTTCACTTTCTTCATCTGTAAATTAGATTTGACAACACTAGTTCAGTACAGTTTTGAAGTTTATGAAATAGTTATCACAGTGCCTGGCATATACTAAATGCTCAATAATAATGTTTGGTTGTTATTGTTTTTATACTTTTAGTGAACATTATATTATTTTCCATCTTCAAATATGAGACTGATAAGCAAATTATTACTGCAACTTTATTTGAACAGTCTAAAATTTGGAAAATTCAGCAGTGGCCACAGGACTGGAAAAGGTCAGTTTTCATTCCAATTCCAAAGAAAGGCAATGCCAAAGAATGCTCAAACTACCACACAATTGCACTCACCTCACACGCTAGTAAAGTAATGCTCAAAATTCTCCAAGCCAGGCTTCAGCAATACGTGAACTGTGAACTTCCTGATGTTAACACTGGTTTTAAAAAAGGCAGAGGAACCAGAGATCAAATTGCCAACATCTGCTGGATCATGGAAAAACCAAGAGAGATCCAGAAAAACATCTATTTCTGCTTTATTGACTATGCCAAAGCCTTTGACTGTGTGGATCACAATAAACTGTGGAAAATTCTGAAAGAGATGGGACTACCAGACCACCTGACTTGCCTCTTGATAAATCTGTATGCAGGTCAGGAAGCAACAGTTAGAACTGGACATTGAACAACAGATTGGTTCCAAGTAGGAAAAAGAGTATGTCAAGGCTGTATATTGTCACCCTGCTTATTTAACTTCTATGCAGAGTACATCATGAGAAATGCTGGGCTGGAAGAAACACAAGCTGGAATCAAGATTACTGGGAGAAATATCTAAGGTTTTAGATATGCAGATGAGATGTGTATAAGAGACAGGTGCAGACCCTACAGATCATCCACTTTTACTGCAGCCTCCTTTCCCGTGTCATCTCAAGCTAGTTTTCCATAAAATTCTATGTGGAGAGACCTGCTGTGAATCCCTTTGTAGTAGGCAGTCATAGCCATTCTGCCTCCTCCTGCTGCCTTATTTTATGTAAAACATCTGTCACCCAAACGGAGCATTAAAAAGAAAGAGAGAAAGAAAAGCAACTGCTATAAAATCACTTTGCTTTAGAGCCTGAGAGCTTTGTTTGAATATCTGCTGGGCCACTAATAAGTGTGTATGTAGATGTACGTGTATGTGGTGTATTAACCTCATTGTGTTTCACTTTCTTCATCTGTAAATTAGGTTTGACAACACTAGTTCAGTACAGTTTTGAAGTTTATGAAATAGTTATCACAGTGCCTGGCATATACTAAATGCTCAATAATAATGTTTGGTTGTTATTGTTTTTATACTTTTAGTGAACATTATATTATTTTCCATCTTCAAATATGAGACTGATAAGCAAATTATTACTGCAACTTTATTTGAACAGTCTAAAATTTGGAAAATTCAGCAGTGGCCACAGGACTGGAAAAGGTCAGTTTTCATTCCAATTCCAAAGAAAGGCAATGCCAAAGAATGCTCAAACTACCACACAATTGCACTCACCTCACACGCTAGTAAAGTAATGCTCAAAATTCTCCAAGCCAGGCTTCAGCAATACGTGAACTGTGAACTTCCTGATGTTAACACTGGTTTTAAAAAAGGCAGAGGAACCAGAGATCAAATTGCCAACATCTGCTGGATCATGGAAAAACCAAGAGAGATCCAGAAAAACATCTATTTCTGCTTTATTGACTATGCCAAAGCCTTTGACTGTGTGGATCACAATAAACTGTGGAAAATTCTGAAAGAGATGGGACTACCAGACCACCTGACTTGCCTCTTGATAAATCTGTATGCAGGTCAGGAAGCAACAGTTAGAACTGGACATTGAACAACAGATTGGTTCCAAGTAGGAAAAAGAGTATGTCAAGGCTGTATATTGTCACCCTGCTTATTTAACTTCTATGCAGAGTACATCATGAGAAATGCTGGGCTGGAAGAAACACAAGCTGGAATCAAGATTACTGGGAGAAATATCTAAGGTTTTAGATATGCAGATGAGATGTGTATAAGAGACAGGTGCAGACCCTACAGATCATCCACTTTTACTGCAGCCTCCTTTCCCGTGTCATCTCAAGCTAGTTTTCCATAAAATTCTATGTGGAGAGACCTGCTGTGAATCCCTTTGTAGTAGGCAGTCATAGCCATTCTGCCTCCTCCTGCTGCCTTATTTTATGTAAAACATCTGTCACCCAAACGGAGCATTAAAAAGAAAGAGAGAAAGAAAAGCAACTGCTATAAAATCACTTTGCTTTAGAGCCTGAGAGCTTTGTTTGAATATCTGCTGGGCCACTAATAAGTGTGTATGTAGATGTACGTGTATGTGGTGTATTAACCTCATTGTGTTTCACTTTCTTCATCTGTAAATTAGGTTTGACAACACTAGTTCAGTACAGTTTTGAAGTTTATGAAATAGTTATCACAGTGCCTGGCATATACTAAATGCTCAATAATAATGTTTGGTTGTTATTGTTTTTATACTTTTAGTGAACATTATATTATTTTCCATCTTCAAATATGAGACTGATAAGCAAATTATTACTGCAACTTTATTTGAACAGTCTAAAATTTGGAAAATTCAGCAGTGGCCACAGGACTGGAAAAGGTCAGTTTTCATTCCAATTCCAAAGAAAGGCAATGCCAAAGAATGCTCAAACTACCACACAATTGCACTCACCTCACACGCTAGTAAAGTAATGCTCAAAATTCTCCAAGCCAGGCTTCAGCAATACGTGAACTGTGAACTTCCTGATGTTAACACTGGTTTTAAAAAAGGCAGAGGAACCAGAGATCAAATTGCCAACATCTGCTGGATCATGGAAAAACCAAGAGAGATCCAGAAAAACATCTATTTCTGCTTTATTGACTATGCCAAAGCCTTTGACTGTGTGGATCACAATAAACTGTGGAAAATTCTGAAAGAGATGGGACTACCAGACCACCTGACTTGCCTCTTGATAAATCTGTATGCAGGTCAGGAAGCAACAGTTAGAACTGGACATTGAACAACAGATTGGTTCCAAGTAGGAAAAAGAGTATGTCAAGGCTGTATATTGTCACCCTGCTTATTTAACTTCTATGCAGAGTACATCATGAGAAATGCTGGGCTGGAAGAAACACAAGCTGGAATCAAGATTACTGGGAGAAATATCTAAGGTTTTAGATATGCAGATGAGATGTGTATAAGAGACAGGTGCAGACCCTACAGATCATCCACTTTTACTGCAGCCTCCTTTCCCGTGTCATCTCAAGCTAGTTTTCCATAAAATTCTATGTGGAGAGACCTGCTGTGAATCCCTTTGTAGTAGGCAGTCATAGCCATTCTGCCTCCTCCTGCTGCCTTATTTTATGTAAAACATCTGTCACCCAAACGGAGCATTAAAAAGAAAGAGAGAAAGAAAAGCAACTGCTATAAAATCACTTTGCTTTAGAGCCTGAGAGCTTTGTTTGAATATCTGCTGGGCCACTAATAAGTGTGTATGTAGATGTACGTGTATGTGGTGTATTAACCTCATTGTGTTTCACTTTCTTCATCTGTAAATTAGGTTTGACAACACTAGTTCAGTACAGTTTTGAAGTTTATGAAATAGTTATCACAGTGCCTGGCATATACTAAATGCTCAATAATAATGTTTGGTTGTTATTGTTTTTATACTTTTAGTGAACATTATATTATTTTCCATCTTCAAATATGAGACTGATAAGCAAATTATTACTGCAACTTTATTTGAACAGTCTAAAATTTGGAAAATTCAGCAGTGGCCACAGGACTGGAAAAGGTCAGTTTTCATTCCAATTCCAAAGAAAGGCAATGCCAAAGAATGCTCAAACTACCACACAATTGCACTCACCTCACACGCTAGTAAAGTAATGCTCAAAATTCTCCAAGCCAGGCTTCAGCAATACGTGAACTGTGAACTTCCTGATGTTAACACTGGTTTTAAAAAAGGCAGAGGAACCAGAGATCAAATTGCCAACATCTGCTGGATCATGGAAAAACCAAGAGAGATCCAGAAAAACATCTATTTCTGCTTTATTGACTATGCCAAAGCCTTTGACTGTGTGGATCACAATAAACTGTGGAAAATTCTGAAAGAGATGGGACTACCAGACCACCTGACTTGCCTCTTGATAAATCTGTATGCAGGTCAGGAAGCAACAGTTAGAACTGGACATTGAACAACAGATTGGTTCCAAGTAGGAAAAAGAGTATGTCAAGGCTGTATATTGTCACCCTGCTTATTTAACTTCTATGCAGAGTACATCATGAGAAATGCTGGGCTGGAAGAAACACAAGCTGGAATCAAGATTACTGGGAGAAATATCTAAGGTTTTAGATATGCAGATGAGATGTGTATAAGAGACAGGTGCAGACCCTACAGATCATCCACTTTTACTGCAGCCTCCTTTCCCGTGTCATCTCAAGCTAGTTTTCCATAAAATTCTATGTGGAGAGACCTGCTGTGAATCCCTTTGTAGTAGGCAGTCATAGCCATTCTGCCTCCTCCTGCTGCCTTATTTTATGTAAAACATCTGTCACCCAAACGGAGCATTAAAAAGAAAGAGAGAAAGAAAAGCAACTGCTATAAAATCACTTTGCTTTAGAGCCTGAGAGCTTTGTTTGAATATCTGCTGGGCCACTAATAAGTGTGTATGTAGATGTACGTGTATGTGGTGTATTAACCTCATTGTGTTTCACTTTCTTCATCTGTAAATTAGGTTTGACAACACTAGTTCAGTACAGTTTTGAAGTTTATGAAATAGTTATCACAGTGCCTGGCATATACTAAATGCTCAATAATAATGTTTGGTTGTTATTGTTTTTATACTTTTAGTGAACATTATATTATTTTCCATCTTCAAATATGAGACTGATAAGCAAATTATTACTGCAACTTTATTTGAACAGTCTAAAATTTGGAAAATTCAGCAGTGGCCACAGGACTGGAAAAGGTCAGTTTTCATTCCAATTCCAAAGAAAGGCAATGCCAAAGAATGCTCAAACTACCACACAATTGCACTCACCTCACACGCTAGTAAAGTAATGCTCAAAATTCTCCAAGCCAGGCTTCAGCAATACGTGAACTGTGAACTTCCTGATGTTAACACTGGTTTTAAAAAAGGCAGAGGAACCAGAGATCAAATTGCCAACATCTGCTGGATCATGGAAAAACCAAGAGAGATCCAGAAAAACATCTATTTCTGCTTTATTGACTATGCCAAAGCCTTTGACTGTGTGGATCACAATAAACTGTGGAAAATTCTGAAAGAGATGGGACTACCAGACCACCTGACTTGCCTCTTGATAAATCTGTATGCAGGTCAGGAAGCAACAGTTAGAACTGGACATTGAACAACAGATTGGTTCCAAGTAGGAAAAAGAGTATGTCAAGGCTGTATATTGTCACCCTGCTTATTTAACTTCTATGCAGAGTACATCATGAGAAATGCTGGGCTGGAAGAAACACAAGCTGGAATCAAGATTACTGGGAGAAATATCTAAGGTTTTAGATATGCAGATGGCATCACCCTTATGGCAGAAAGTGAAGAGGAGCTAAAAAGCCTCTTAATGAAAGAGGAAAGTGAAAAAGTTGGCTTAAAGATCAACATACAGAAAACTAAGATCATGGCATCTGGTCCCATCACTTCATGGGAAATAGAATGGGGAAATAGTGGAAACAGTGTCAGACTTTATTTTTTTGGGTCCAAAATCATTGCAGATGGTGACTGCAGCCATGAAATTAAAAGACATTTCCTCCTTGGAAGGAAAGTTATGACCAACCTAGATAGCATATTGAAAAGCAGAGATATTACTTTGCCAACAAAGGTCCATCTAGTCAAGGCTATGGTTTTTCCAGTGGTCATGTATGGATGTGAGAGTTGGACTGTGAAGAAAGCTGAGTGCCGAAGAACTGATGCTTTTGAACTGTGGTGTTGGAGAAGACTCTTGAGAGTCCCTTGGACTGCAAGGATATCCAATCAGTCCATCCTAAAGGAGATCAGTCCTGGGTATTCAGGACTGATGTTGAAACTCCAATATTTTGGCCACCTGATGTGAAGATTTGACTCACTGGAAAAGACTCTGATGCTGGGAGGGACTGGGGGCAGGAAGAGAAGGGGATGACAGGGGATGAGATTGCTGGATGGCATTACCAACTCTATGGACATAAGTTTGAGTGAACTCCGGGAGTTGGTGATAGACAGGGAGGCTTGGTGTGCTGTGGTTCATGGGGTCACAAAGAGTCGGACAGACTGAGTGACTGAACTGAACTGAACTGACTGATGGCAGATAATGAGAAAGATGTGTGGATTCCAGATCTTGAGGGTCTTCAACAACCAGAATTCCTCTTTCTGCCACAAAGAGGTTGGAGTTGAAGGACAGATGCCTGGAGACAGGTAAACCAAACAAATACCTATTGCAGTAAATCCAGTGAGAGACCTTATATTCCAGGGCAGAAACCCAGTCATCATGACTGAGTTACCTGTTTTTATAGCATTATAGATCCTCTTGTATGTTTTGTCTCCAGGAATGGAGTAATTTGGGTAAGAATTCCTGGTTCCATGGCTGTGTCACTGTCCTCCTATATTTCTGGATGGAAGCTTATCTCTTACACTTGCTTATCTCTTTACAGGTAGATTTTCTTCTTTATCTCTGCTAGATTATTTGTTGTGGAGTTACACCTTGGATCTCTATGGAGTCTACCAATTACATGGTTTCTCACATGCTACTCATGACTTACTTTTCTGATTATCTTGTTCTACCTATACAGCTAGAGGTATGTTTTTAGCATTGGCCCCGTCTCTATTCAACTCAAGGACAGACTTCAGACCCTTCCATTCAGTTTAGCTCTGGATTGTGTGTTGCAAGATCCAACAAGGTCCATATTTAAAGATCTCTCATTTTCAAAATGTGATTAACAATGCTGCAACCAAGTTAATGATCAGGATGCTGCATGATTCAAATGAAATAACTAGATATCAAATTGAACCTAAATCTATAAAGTTCTATACAAATGTAAAGTCCTATTGTTTGTCAGGAATCATTTAACAGGAGGCTTCCTGTGTGCTGTTTTGGATCTGTCAGGAATTCTCTGTTCCTTATTAATTCCTGAGTACTCAGGAATTAACAGGAGAGGCAAGCCTCTCCTGTGGCTGAGGAATCCAGGCATTTCCTTCATTAGTTTTTCTACATGGTGAGAAGTACTCTCTTCCTTTTTATGAATCAAATGGTAAAAGTGATTATTTACAACTCTCTCTCTCTTTAATATGGATCACCTATGTTTTTAAGTCTGGAATTTTAATCATTATCTTTGCTGAGAATAACTACAGTATATATGCCCACACCATGTTGATTAAAACACCTTGCTCTATCAGAGCTTTGGTCCCCGTGTCTTGCTTTCTCTCTCTGTCCCCTTCTCTCTTTTTCAGGCTGATTCCCTGGAGCACAGAGGCTCTCTGAGTTCACTTTCCTGCCTGGGCATCTAAGACCCTCTCAAGAAGGCACTCTCTGCCTTCACCCCATCAAGAGGGCGCCTGAGGCCTCTGTGAACAGAGCAATCCCCATGTCAGGGACTTTATTGGCTTTCTGCATAAACCAAGGAATATCAGCCTCTTTTTCTCTTCTTTACTTTCTTATCAGTTGACTCTGGACCACCAGGTTCCAGTCCATTAAAGGACCTCAACAACTGTTAAAAATAAAATTTAAGAATCAGATGCAATGATAGTAATTGATGCCTAGTATATTGATTGAAACTGTGCATCTGAAAGAGAATAAAATGAAACAGTTATGGAAAGTTACTATTCTTCTTTCTGAAAGAGAAAAATAACATAACTGAATTCAATTGGCAGCTGAAAATTGACGTGGCAATTTTGACTTCTATTATGGTTCCATCTTTTCACAAAGTGAAATTCTATTATTTTGCTTTTATGAGGAAAGTTGGCAAAGTAAGAGAAAAATTTATCCAAATGGCTTTAAATCTTAGAAAACTTCTACTCCAGCATATTTCTTTCTCTATGTATCATGTCATATTTATACTCAAGACCTGAAACTTAATATTTTCCATGATATATGCTGATGCTTGTATGTTCACTCTTCAAATTTTACAGCACATATAAGGTGAAAAATAATCATCTGCGTATGTGCACCATTATCAGCACAGTTGTCCCCAAAATAGCTCTAAAATTTGTTTTTTCTGAAGCTTAAATTGTACTCTTAAAATGATTACATAATATTTCAAAATAGGTGATAAGCAAGAAAAATATAAGATTATTTTTTGGTTGTTAAAACAGTAAGGTATCTTCAAGGAAATATTTTGCTAACCTTAGGTTTGTCTTACTAGGATATTGAAGTCAATGAAATTATGTTTCTAAAGAAGTCATGATATCAAGGTAACTAACCACAGTTTTTTGGTTGAATTCAGTTTTTAAAAAGTGCTGAATTAACCCCACTAGCAGAAAATTCATTGAGAGAAAAGAGGAGGGCAGATTTGTAATACAGACAGCTGATTAAAAAAGAGAGAGGACAGAAATAAGAATTTTACCTGAGTTAGAATAATAATTGGCAAATTTCCATTTAATGTGAATGGAAAAATCAACATAAATTTACATGCTTCATGTAATCATCAAAAGTAGAGGACTTAAACTGTAAACAGGAGTATTTAAAAGCAAAGAAACAGCCACTCATGTCTGGAGCAGATCTGCCATTATTCAAAATGAATATTATTTCTGTGAAGATATTTTCTTTTTTTTTTTTCCTTTTCTTTTTTTGGGGGGAGAGAAGGTGTGGTTGGAAGTGAGAAAGCAAAGATAATAAAGATGTTTATAGTTCAATAACCTCAAATGATAACAATGCCTCATTTTGGGGGGAAATTTTTCTGATGTTATCAAAAAGATGAGTTAAAACAGAGTCATTATGGTTATGGGCTTCCCAGGTGGTGCTAGTGGTAAAGAATCCACCTGCTAATGCAGGAAACACAAGAGATGCGGGTTCAATCCCTGAGTCAGGAAGATCCCCTGGAAGAGGGCATGGCAACCCACTCCATGGAAAATTCCATGGACAGAGGAGCCTGGTAGGCTACAGTCCATGGGGCTGCAAAGAGTTGGACATGACTGAGCATATTATGGTTATATTTTACTGACTGAGAAATTGAGACATAAAATATCTCACTTATAAGAAATCTGTTTTTATATTAACGCTTGAATTTACTACTTTTGAAATATTTTAGTGTCCTCTTGTAACTTCTAAGAAATTTGCAGAAGGCTCATGTATTTTCTCACAAGTTTACTTGCAATACTGTTGATCTGAGTTTAGGGTACACACTACTAGATGTGTACACTAGTACACAATTGCAAGCTACTCAAAGAATTCTGCTCTTAAGACACGAGTGATGAGCAGGTGCGATAGTAATGCACAGAAAAGCAGGATTCTTCACTTAGACTTCTTTCAAAAGTAGAAGATCTTGCTCTTAATGTTCTACCTAAATGGAGATCTCAGTTCCCAACATTTTGCAGAAGAGTTATTAAAACTCAAATGTAGAGTCCAAAAAAGACTTACTAGAAATGTATTTAAATCCATTACTAATCGTTTCAGTGCCATATATATATATATATGAGTCATATATATATATATATATGAGTCTGTGTCTATTTCTGCCCTTTTAATATATTAAATTGTACTGCTGGACTTTTGAGGAAGGCATATTTACAATATTAGATAAATGCAGAGTATCATTTTTCTAATGGGAAAAATAAGATCTCTACTCATATTTAATCTTTTTCTCAGAAGTTATAAAGTTTTTCATATAGTAAGAGTGCTCACACTTGGAATAATTATATATTTTAAACAAGTCTTGGAGAAGGACATAATGTAGAATTATGTGGAAAAAATTTTATAGGATTGTGTAGTATACATAAAAGATGTATAAAATGATCATTATTTTTGTCTGCTTTGTGCCAAAGGCATTAAATTTTGAAAGAGAGCAAATTATTCACATCCTTATAAACTGAGTATTTAAAGAACTTCTATATTTATCACATCTTTCTTTTCTCTATAAAATACTTTATACCAGTATCTCACTGAAATGGATGTACCATACTAGAGAATTTAGCAGTATTCAAAGAGAAGTAAATAGTCAAAATTCCTTCCTTCTGAGAGTTTACAAACCAAGAAAAGAAATACAATTAAATAAATGTTAATTAAGCAAGATTTTCATTAATCACAAGACTCCATGAGAGGAACAAATGATTTTTTAAAATGTAAAAAGATTCAAGGTTAAGTGCATCTGTTTTTCTTTGGTGTCCCGCTGTGCTGACTTCTGTCACAGCCCAAGGCTGAAGTTGCCTGCTGCCATGTAGTCTTAGTGTGGGCCGCTGCAACAAAGTCCAGTGGACTAAGTGGTTATAAACAACAGAAGTGCATCTCACAGTTCTGGAGAATGAAAGTCCAAGAGCAGTGGGCCGGGGTTGCTGAGTGCTCGTGAGGGGCCCCTTCCAGCTGCCCGCTGCCTACTTCTTGCTGTGTCCTCACATAGTAGGAGTGAGGCAGGGCTCAGCCATCTCTTTTACAAGGATACTAATCCCACTCGTGAGGTCTCTGCCCCGTTGACCTAACCACTTCTCCAAAGCCCCACCTCCTCATTCTAACACATTGGTAGTTAGGATATCAGCAGATGAATTTTGGGGACACAAAAACCTTCCGTTCATAACACCTGTTTCCTCTATTATTCAAAGAGCTCATCAAAGACAGCCTAGTGCTGGCACAAGGTATAAGCTAGTAATTTCTCACTGTAATTGGTATATTGCCATGAGGGTTAAACTGACAAGGCAGACTCATGTGGTTTAAATATGTATGCAACAGCAAACTGTGCCACCATAAAAAGAATATATCAAGAAAGTAGCCTGAACAACATTCTTCTTTGGGGGACCTCAAAATATCAGGCATAGCTTTTATAAGATGTTTTTTTCACTGGCTCAAGATTTAGCTTCACTGCAGCAGACAGCACTTACGATGTACAGAACATTGTTCTCAGGAGAACCTGCCTGAGTTTAGGGTTTCTCGGTCTTCATGGTGGCTCAGTGGTAAAGAATTTGCCTACAATGCAGGAGATGTGGGTTTGATACCTGGGTTAGGAATATTCCCAGAAGAAGCAAAAGGCAACCCACTCCAGAATTCTTGCTTGGGAAATTCCATGGACAGAGGAGCCTGGAGGGCTATTGTCCATGGGGTCACCAAAAAGTTGGACACAACTAAGGAACTAAACAACAACAAAACTTTCTGTTGATACTTGAATATGGCAGATGCCATGACTCCTCATATCCACATGGTAAGGACCAAAGTCAGTGTGGCAAGGAAGCAAACCAAGGAGAGGGACATAAAAAAATAATTTTAAATAATCATACACATCAGGGTTTCTAACACTTGGGATCCCTCATATAACTTACTCTCACTTTATTTTGTAATGTGGCAAATTATCTTTCTGTTCCTTCCTAAACCTTGAGCTCTACCTTTGTATATATAACATCCATTAATGTACATTGTGAGGCAAAAAAATCTATCAGTGAAGAGGCTTTGGATTATCTGGGTTTTTCTTCTTGAAGAGAAGCAGCTGGTATTGGAAATGCATTTTGCTCCTCTTTTGGGACATATCAAGAGCTAAAGGCAGTTCAAGCTTTGATTAATATTTTCTTGCCTTTATTGCTCTTCTCTCATATGTGTATGAAATGTTCCCTTGGTATCTCCAATATTCTTCAAGAGATTGCTAGTCTTTCCCATTCTATTGTTTTCCTCTATTTCTTTATATTGTTCACTTAAGAAAGCTTTCTTATTTCTCATTACTATTTTCAGAACTCTGAATCCAGAACTCTGCATTCAGTTGGGTACCAAGGGAATATTTCATGCAAAGACAGGCACAATAAAGGACAAAAACAGCAAGGACCTAATGGAAGCAGAAAATATTAAGAAGAGGTGGTGAGAATATACAGAAGAACTGTACCAAAAAGTTCTCAATGACCCAGATAACCATGATGGTGTGGTCAATCACCTAGAGCCAGACATCCTGGAGTATGAACTCAAATGAGCCTTAGGAAGCATAGCTATGAACAAAGCTAGTGGAGGTGATGGAATTTCAGCTGAACTATTTCAAATCCTAAAAGATGATGTTGTGAAAGTACTGCACTCAGTATGGCAGCAAATTTGGAAAACTCAGCAGTGGCCACAGGACTGGAAAAGGTCAGTTTTCATCCCAATCTCAAAGAAGGGCAATGCCAAAGAATATTCAAACTACTGCATAATTGCAACCATTTCATATGCTAGCCAGGCAATGCTCAAAATCCTTCAAGCTAGGCTTCAACAGTACATCAACTGAGAAATTCCACAAGTACAAGCTGGATTTAGAAAAGGCAGAGGAACCAGAGATTAAACTGACAACATCTGCTAGATCATAGAAAAAAGAAGGGAATTCCAAAAAATATCTACTTCTGCTTCATTTACTACACTGAAGCTTTTGATTGTGTGGATCACAACAAACTGTGGAATATTCTTAAAGAGATGGGAATAACAGACCACCTTACTTGTCTCTTCAGAAACGTGTATGTGGGTCAAGAAGCAATAGTTAGAACTGGATGTAGAACAACAGACTGGTTCAAAATTGGGAAAGAAGTAGGTCAATGCTGTATATTGTCACCCTGCTTATTTAACTTATATGCAGAGTACATCATGGGAAATGCCGGTCTGAAAGACTAACAAGCTGGAATCAAGATTGCCAGGAGAAATATCAACAACTTCATATATGCAGAAGATACCACTCTAATGGCAGAAAGTGAATAGGACCTAAAGAGCCTCTTGATGAAAGTGAAAGAGGAGAGTGAAAAAGCTGGCTTAAAACTCAACATTCAAAAAACTAAGTTCATGTCATCTGATCCGTCACTTCATGGCAAATAGATGGGGAAAATGTGCAAACAGTGACAGATTTCATTTTCTCGAGCTCCAAAATCACTGCAGATGGTGACTGCAGTCATGAAATTAATAGACACTTGCTCTTTGGAAGAAAAGCTACGAAAAACCTAGACAGTGATTTAAAAAGCAGAGACATCACTTTGCTGACAAAGGTCTGTTTAATAAAAGCTATGGGTTTTCCAGTAGGCATGTATGGATATAAGAGCTCACCCATAAAGACGGCTAAGCGTCATAGAATTGATGCTTTTGAACAGTGGTGCTGGTAAAGACTCTTTAGAGTCCCTTTTGTACAGTAAGGAGATCAAACCAGTCAATCCTAAAGGAAATCAATCCTGAATATTCATTGGAAGGACTGATGATGAAGCTGAAGCTCCAATACTTTGGCCACATGATGCGAAGAGCCAACTCATTGGAAAAGACCCTGATGCTGGGAAAGATCGAGGGCAAGAGGTGCAGGGGGCGACAGGATGAGATGGTTGGATAGCATCACTGACTTAATGGACATGAGTTAGAGCAAATTCAAGGGAAGCCTGGTGTACTACAGTTCATGGAGTTGCAAAGTGTCAGACATGACTTATAGACCAAACAGAAACAGCAACATATTTGTATAATTTAAAACCTTCTGGAGGTGGTCCTAAGATGTCAGAGGAATAGGAGAGGGAGACCACTTTCTCCTCCACAAATTCATCAAAAGAACATTTGAATGCTGAGCAAATTCCATGAAACAACTTCGGAACGCTGGGAGAGAACATCAGGCACCTAGAAAAGCAGCCCATTGTCTTTGAAAGGAGATGGAGAAGTCTTGAGACTACTGTAAAAACAGGACTGAAAACCAGAAGCAGGAGGCTTAAGTACAAATCCTGAGAACACCAGAGAACTCCTGACTCCAGGGAACATTAACCGACAGGAGCTCATCAAACGCCTCCATACCTACACTGAAACCAAGCACCACCCAAGGGCCAACAAGCTCTAGAGCAAGACATACCACACAAATTCTCCAGCAACACAGGAACACAGCCCTGAGCTTCAATATACAGGCTGCCCAAAGTCACTCCAAACCCACTGACATCTCATAACTCATTACTGGACACTTCATTGCACTCCAGAGAGAAGAAATCCAGCTCCACCCATCAGAACACTGACACAAGCTTCCCTAACCAGGAAACCTTGACAAGCCACCTGTACGACCCCATCCACAGAAAGGAAACTCCTACTGGAATACAGAAAGGACGCCCCAAACTCAGCAATATAAACAAGATGAGGAGATAGAGGAATACCCAGCAGGTGAAAGAACAGGATAAATGCTCACCAAACCAAACAAAAGAGGAAAAGATAGGGAATCTACCTAATAAAGAATTCTGAATGATGATAGTGAAAATGATCCAAAATCTTGAAAACAAAATGGAATCACAGATAAATAGCCTGGAGACAAGAATTGAGAAGATGCAAGAAAGGTTTAACAAAGACCTAGAAGAAATAAAAAAGAGTCAATATATAATGAATAGTGCAATAAATGATATCAAAAACACTCTGGAGGGAACAAATAGTAGAATAATAGAGGCAGAAGATAGAATTAGTGAGGCAGAAGATAGAATGGTAGAAATAAATGAATCAGAGAGGAAAAAAGAAAAACGAATTAAAAGAAGTGAGGACAATCTCAGAGACCTCTGGGACAATGTTAAATGCCCCAACATTCGAACCATAGGAGTCTCAGAGGAAGAAGACAAAAACAAAGACCATGAGAAAATACTTGAGGAGATAACAGTTGAAAACTTCCCTAAAATGGAGAAGGAAATAATCACCCAAGTCTAAGAAACCCAGAGAGTCCCAAACAGGATAAAGCCAAGGCACATATTAATCAGATTAACAAAGATCAAACACAATGAACAAATATTAAAAGCAGCAAGGGAAAAACAACAAATAACACATAAGGGGACTCCCATAAGGATAACAGCTGATCTTTCAATAGAAACTCTTCAGGCCAGGAGGGAATGGCAGGACATACTTAAAGTGATGAAAGAAAATAACCTACAGCCCAGATTACTGTACCCAGCAAGGATCTCATTCAAATATAAAGGAGAAATCAAAAGCTTTACAGACAAGCAAAAGCTGAGAGAATCCAGCACCACCAAACCAGCTCTCCAACAAATGCTATTCCCTGTCCTATACCTCTAGACAGGAAACACAAAAAGGGAGTATAAACTTGAACCCAAAACAATAAAGTAAATAGCAACGGGATCATACTTATCAATAATTACCTTAAACGTAAATGGGTTGAATGCCCCAACCAAAAGACAAAGACTGGCTGAATGGATACAAAAACAAGACCCCTATATATATTGTCTACAAGAGACCCACCTCAAAACAAGGGACACATACAGACTGAAAGTGAAGGGCTGGAAAAAGATTTTCCATGCAAATAGAGACTAAAATAAAGCAGGAGTAACAATACTCATATCAGATAAAATAGACTTAAAAACAAAGGCTGTGAAAAGAGACAAAAAAGGACACTACATAATGATCAAAGGATCAATCCAAGAAGAGGATATAACAATTATAAATATATATGCACCAACATAGGAGCACCACAATATGTAAGACAAATGTTAACAAGTATGAAAGGGGAAATTAAGAATAACACAATAATAGTGGGAGGCTTTAATACCCAACTCACACCTATGGACAGATCAACTAAACAGAAAATTAACAAGGAAACACAAACTTTAAATGATACAATATACCAGTTAAACCTACTTGATATCTATAGGACACTTCACCTTTGAAATTCAAAACAATGAATTTCACCTTTTTCTCAAGTGCACACACAACTTTCTCCAGAATAGATCATATCCTTGATCTATAAATCTAGCCTTGGTAAATTAAAAAAATACTGAAATCTTTCCAAGCATCTTTTCTGACCACAATGCAGTAAGATTAGATCTCAATTACAGGAGAAAAACTATTAAAAATTCCAACATATGGAGGCTGAACAACACGCTGCTGAATAACCAACAAATCACAGAAGAAATAAAAAAAGAAATAAAAATATGCATAGAAACGAATGAAAATGAAAACACAACAATCCAAAACCTGTTGGACGCTGTAAAAGCAGTGTTAAGGGGAAGGTTCATAGCATTACAGGCATACTTCAAGAAACAAGAAAAAAGTCAAATAAATAACCTAACTCTACACATAAAGCAACTAGAAAAGGAAGAAATGAAGAACTCCAGGGTTAGTAGAATGAAAGAAATCTTTAAAATTAGGGTAGAAATAAATGCAAAAGAAACCATAGCAAAAATCAACAAAGCCAAAAGCTAGTTCTTTGAGAGGATAAAAAAAATTGACAAACCATTAGCCAGACTCATAAGAAACAAAGGGAGAAAAATCAAATCAATAAAATTAGAAATGAAAATGGAGAGATCACAACAGACAACACAGAAACACAAAGAATCAGAAGAGACTACTATCAGCAATTATATGCCAATAAAATGGACAACTTGGAAGAAATGGACAAATTCTTAGAAAAGTACAACTTTCCAAAACTGAACCAGGAAGAAATAGAAAATCTTAACAGACCCATCACAAGCACGGAAATTGAAACTGTAATCAGAAATCTTCCAGCAAACAAAAGCCCAGGTCCAGACGGCTTCACAGCTGAATTCTACCAAAAATTTAGAGAAGAACACCTATCCTACTGAAACTCTTCCAGAAAATTGCAGAGGAAGGTAAACTTTCAAACTCATTCTATGAGGCCACCATCACCCTAATACCAAAACCTGACAAAGAGGCCACAAAAAAAGAAAACTACAGGCCAATATCACTGATGAAAATAGATGCAAAAATCTTTAACAAAATTTTATCAAACAGAATTCAGCAACACATCCAAAAGCTCATACTCCATGATGAAGTTGAGTTTAATCCAGGAATACTTTCACCACTATTATTCAACATAGTTCTGGAAGTCCTAGCTATAGCAATCAGAGAAGAAAAAGAAATAAAAGGAATCCAGATTGGAAAAGAAGAAGTAAAACTCTCACTGTTTGCAGATGACATGATCCTCTACATAGAAAACCCTAAAGACTCCACCAGAAAATTACTAGAGCTAATCAATGAATATAGTAAAGTTGCAGGATATAAAAT
>SJYW01035856.1:781355-809530 GCA_006410735.1 Raphicerus campestris | reverse complement strand
TGAAAGAAATCAAAGAGGACACTAATAGATGGAGAAATATACCATGTTCATGGATCAGAAGAATCAATATAGTGAAAATGAGTATACTACCCAAAGCAATCTATAGATTCAATGCAATCCCTATCAAGCTACCAGCGGTATTTTTCACAGAGCTAGAACAAATAATTTCACAATTTGTATGGAAATACAAAAAACCTCGAATAGCCAAAGCAATCTTGAGAAAGAAGAATGGAACTGGAGGAATCAACCTGCCTGACTTCAGGCTCTACTACAATTCCACAGTCATCAAGACAGTATGCTACTGGCACAAAGATACAAATATAGATCAGTGGAACAAAATAAAAAGCCCAGAGATAAACCCACACACCTATGGACACCTTATCTTTGACAAAGGAGGCAAGAATATACAGTGGAGAAAAGACAATCTCTAACCAGTGGTGCTGGGAAAACTGGTCAACCATTTGTAAAAGAATGAAACTAGAACACTTTCTAACACCATACACAAAAATAAACTCAAAATGGATTAAAGATCTAAATGTAAGACCAGAAACTATAAAACTGCTAGAGGAGAACATAGGCAAAACACTCTCTGACATACATCACAGCAGGATCCTCTATGACCCACCTCCAAGAATATTGGAAATAAAAGCAAAAATAAACAAATAGGACCTAATTAAATTTAAAAGCTTCTGCACAACAAAGGAAACTATAAGCAAGGTGAAAAGACAGCCTTCAGAATGGGAGAAAATAATAGGAAATGAAGCAACTGAAAAACAACTAATCTCAAAGATATACAAGCAACTTATGCAGCTCAATTCCAGAAAAATAAACGACCCAATCAAAAAATGGGCCAAAGAACTAAATAGACATTTCTCCAAAGAAGACATACAGATGGCTAACAAACACATGAAAAGATGCTCAATATCACTCATTATCAGAGAAATGCAAATCAAAACCACAATTAGGTACCATCTCACACCAGTCAGAGTGGCTGCTATCCAAAAGTCTACAAGCAGTAAATGCTGGAGTGGGTATGGAGAAAAGGGAACCCTCTTACACTGTTGGTGGGAATGCAAACTAGTACAGCCACTATGGAGAACAGTGTGGAGATTCCTTAAAAAACTAGACATAGAACTGCCATATGACCAAGTAATCCCACTGCTGGGCATACACACTGAGGAAACCAGAATTGAAAGAGACACGTGTACCCCAATGTTCATCGCAGCACTGTTTATAATAGCCAGGACATGGAAGCAATCTAGATGTCCATTAGCAGACAAATGATAAGAAAGCTGTGGTACATATACTCAATGGAGTATTACTCAGCCATTAAAAAGAATACATTTGAATCAGTTCAAATGAGGTGGATGAAACTGGAGCCTATTATACAGAGTGAAGTAAGCAAGCAAGAAAAAAACCAATACAGTATACTAACGCATATATATGGAATTCAGAAAGATGGTAATGATAACCCTGTATGTGAGACAGCAAAAGAGACACAGATGTATAGAACAGTCTTTTGGAATCTGTGGGAGAGGGAGAGGGTGGGATGATTTGGGAGAATGGCATTGAAACATATTTATTAGCACACGTGAAACAAATCGCCAGTCCAGGTTCAATGCATGATACAGGATGCTTGGGGCTGCTGCACTGGGGTGACCCAGAGGGATGGTATGGGGAAGGAGGTAGGAGGGGGTTCAGGATGGGGAACATATGTACACCCATGGAAGATTCATGTTGATGTATGGCAAAACCAATACAATATTGTAAAATAATTAGCTTCCAACTAAAATAAATAAATTTATATTAAAAAATAAAACCTTCTGTATTAAAAATATCACACATACAGAAAAGTGAGCACAAAAAATCTACAGCTCAATGGAATTTTATAAATTGAGCATAACCAAGCAATAACAGATCATGAACTCCTTATTGCCAAATTCAGACTTAAATTGAAGAAAGTGGGGAAAACCACTAGATCATTCAGGTATGATCTAAATTTAAAGGACTAGATCTAATAGACAGAGTGCCTGATGAACTATAGATAGAAGTTTGTGACACCGTACAGGAGACAGGGATCAAGAACATCCCCAAGAAAAAGAAATGCAAAAAAGCAAAATATCTGTCTGAGGAGGCCTTACAAATAGCTGTGAAAAGAAGAGAGGCGAAAAGCAAAGGAGAAAAGGAAATATATACCCATTTGAATGCAGAGTTCCAAAGAATAGCAAGGAGAGATAAAGCCTTCCTCAGCGATCAATGCAAAGAAACAGAGGAAAACAATACAATGGGAAAGACTAGAGATCTCTTCAAGAAAATTAGAGATATCAAGGGAACAGTTCATGCAAAGATGGGCTCAATAAAGGTCAGAAATGGTATGGACCTAACAGAAGCAGAAGATATTAAGAAGAGGTGGCAAGAATACACAGAAGAACTGTACAAAAAAGATCTTCATGACCCAGATAATCACAATGCTGTGATCACTCACCTAGAGACACACATCCTGGAATCTGAAGTCAAGTGGGCCTTAGGAAGCATCATGATGAACAAAGCTAGTAGAGGTGATGGAATTCCAGTTGAGCTATTTCAAACCCTGAAAGATGATGCTGTGAAAGTGCTGCAGTCAACATGTCAGCAAATTTGGAAAACTCAGCAGTGGCCACAGGACTGGAAAAGGTCAGTTTTCATTTCAATCCCAAAGAAAGGCAATGCCAAAGAATGCTCAAACTACCACACAATTACACTCACCTCACACGCTAGTAAAATAATGCTCAAAATTTTCCAAGCCAGGCTTCAGCAATATGTGAACTGTGAACTTCCAGATGTTCAAGCTGGTTTTAGAAAAGGCAGAGGAACCAGAGATCAAATTGCCAACTGGACATCGAAAAATAGACTGGCTCCAAATCGGGAAAGGAGTACATCAAGGCTGTATATTGTTACCTTGCTTATTTAACTTACATTTAGAGTACATCATGAGAAATGCTAGGCTGGAAGAAGCACAAACTCTAATTAAATTGCCAGAAGAAATATCAATAACCTCAGATATGCAGATGATACCACCCTTATGGTAGAAAGTGAAGAAGAACTAAAGAACTTCTTGGTGAAAGTGAAAGAGGAGAGCGAAAAAGTTGGCTTAAAGCTCAACATTCAGAAAATTAAGATCATGGCATCCGGTCCCATCACTTCATGGGAAATAGATGGAGAAACAGTGGAAACAGAGTCAGACTTTTATTTTTGGGGGCTCCAAAATCACTGCAGATGGTGATTGCAGCCATGAAATTAAAAGACGCTTACTCCTTGGAAGGAAAGTTATGACCAATCTAGACAGCTTATTAAGAAGCAGAGACACTACTTTGCCGACAAAGGTTCATCTAGTCAAGGCTATGGTTTTTCCAGTAGTCATGTATGGATGTGAGAGTTGGACTATAAAAAAAGCTGAGCACCAAAGAATTGATGCTTTTGAACTGTGGTGTTGGAGAAGACTCTTGAGAGTCCCTTGGACTGCAAGAAGATCCAATCAGTCCATCCTAAAGGAGATCAGTCCTGAGTGTTAATTGGAAGGACTGATGTTGAAGCTGGAACTCCAATACTTTGGCCACCTGATGTGAAGAGCTGACTCATTTGAAAAGATCCTGATGCTGGGAGAGATTTAGGGCAGAAGGAGAAAAGGACAACAGAGGATGAGATGGTTGGATGGCATCACTGACTCAGTGGACATGAGTTTGAATAAACTCTGGGATTTGGTGATGGACAGGCAGGTCTGCTATGCTGCGATTCATGAGGTCACAAAGAGTTGGACATGACTGAACGACTAAAGTGAAGCAATAACAGTGTAGGTCAAGAAATGGAACATTATCAGGCTGCAGCTATTCTCTGGGCTCCTATGTCACCCCTATCACAAAGAATCACCATCCTGATGACTAACTCCCTTGAATAGCTACTCTTACTTTCAGCTTTATATAAATCAAATTATGCTGTATATGATTATACAGAGGTTTCTTCCATTCACTATCAGCTTCTGAGACCTGTCCATGTAGTTCATTCATTCTCACTGTTGATTCATTGAGCACTACTTGAACATACTATGATTTGACTATTTATTCTTTTATTGATGAATATTTATTTTAACAGCTGCTTAGTTATTAAAACAGTATTTTCATAAAAGTGATTATATATTGTTTTCTTGAACATATACATGGTATTCTGTGTATTTTCACCTAGGAGTAGAATTGCTGGATCAAAATATATGCCTTTTTTTCAATTTAATAGATATGTCAAATAATTTTAGAGTGTTTATACCAATTAATGCTATCACCACTATACGAAGAGACTATGTCCAAATGGGGACACATTCTGAGTTGGGGCTAGGACATATCAACCTGGGGAAGAGGGCACACAATTTAACCCTTAACAGCCAGTCGCCATAGTTCAGATTTTTTAAAGCACAGCTTTTTACTGTTGTCCAGCACGAAAAGGGCAAACAGACTTTCTCCTTGCCTAGATGTGGTAGGAATGGGGTTGAGAAATGCTCATGAAGCAATTAGAATCCCAGGATTTTAAAGCACAATTCAGACTGAGAAAGCAAGAAGGCAGTGTACTATTTATTAAATGATAATAAAAAACAGTAAATTTCACTTCAACAGTACCAGGAAAATGCTAACATTTAGGTACCAAAAGGATAGTTCATACTCTGATGACTCTTGTTTTTGTCAATTTTTCATAAAGCTTTTTAAAAAAAACTTGTCTTGTTTGTTTTTACTTCTTTTCTCTCATTTTTCATCTTACTATGTTTATGTCTCTTTCCTCGTTATCTAAAATCATTATGTCAGTGTGGCCAGTATCAACTTACACATGCTGATCCCTTCCCTTCAAATAATTTTGAGGGATAATAAGCAAATGGAGCCTGGAGACAAATATCATTTCTGGAGAAATTCTATGATACATTAAAGACAACATACACACACAATGAAACGAAGCAAAAAATTCCAACAAACCACCTAATTCCCTTCTACCCACACTGCATCTGTGAAAAAATCTCACCATCCTCCTCAGTCGTAGGTGTGAGTGAGAAGCAGGAGGAAAGGGAAGAGGGGAGGTAACATCTGTGTTTGTGTTTCCCTAGGTGTTAGCTGTGAATTTGTGACTCAGCGTTCTTGGCAGGGGCCACTTCACACTCTTCCGGATAGATTTTAGCTGAGCTGTGTAGTCAGTTAACATTGTATTCCTGTGTTTGCACCAAGTATTACTGTAACAAGCAATACAATCAGAATTACTGTGTTCACTCAGAGAAATTATCTATATTAGTTCTGCCTGTTTGTGCAAAAGAGGTGCCAACTAAACCATGGATTTTAGCAGAACAAACAGTTCCGTCCTCCCTGCCATCCTTTCCACAGTGAATGTGAAGACTTAGCAACAAACCCCAACCTCAGGATGTGCTTTAGATCCTGTCCCTGGTTACAAAGCAGCGCCTCTCACTAATAACCATGACAGGTGAGATGAACTGCTTCTGCCACTGCAGTTATTTGACTGGACATTTTTTATGTGGAGAGCTCACATTCAGCCTGGCCACTGATATCTCCTGCAGAGGTGAGAAGTGCTCTGGAGGTATGGTGGTCTCATATCCGGTAAGAGCAAGGATACCGTCAAGACTACATGCGTGGAGGAAAAGGACTCTACCCATTAAAGATGCCTGGTATAATTAGAAGTCTGGAGAGGGAGACAGACAGAGACAGAAACACACACACACACACACACACACACACACACACACACACAGAAAGGCTGCTATGAAGAGAATGAGGGGGATGTCTCACAAAAGCCCTCAGGAATAAGTTAATTCCATCTCCATCATATGAGATAAAGGTAAATTTGGAAATTATAGCTGACTTTTGCTATGTTGACGTATATTTCAGGTATACACATTTCCTATATATGTATGTAAATGCTGCTGCTGCTGTTAAGTCACTTCAGTCAGGTCTGACTCTTAGCGACCCCATGGACTGCAGCCCACCAGGATCCTCTGTCCATGGGATTTTCCAAGCAAGTGTACTAGAGTGGGTGCTATTGCCTTCTCTGATGTATATAAATAAGAATGTTCAATTAACTATAAAATGTAACATTTTGCCCAAAGTTGCAAAAAAAGAAAAAATTCAGGGCAATATAGGGGAGCAATCTACCTACAACTGGGAATTAATTTGTAAACAGGTTACTCTAGAGGAATATTATAGAGGGTCAAGGGACCCTTTGTTAACTGCAAAATCAAGAGATAACAAGGCTGTTGCACAGTGGCTGCCAAAGGACTGAAATTTCTGCTTATAGTGTGAGAAATTTTTTTAAATTTATAAATAAAATTTAAAAGCAGTAGCTATGAGGAGAAGGGGACGACAGAGGACGAGATGGCTGGATAGCATCACTGACTCAATGGATGTGAAGTCTGAGTGAACTCTGGGAGTTGGTGATGGACAGGGAGGCCTGGAGTGCTGCGATTCATGTGGTCGCAGAGTCAGACACGACTGAGTGACTGAACTGAACTGATTATACAGATAATAAGTGAAATATGTGAGAGTCTAAAAAATCTAATATAATAAGATTTATTCATCTTGGTAAAAATATTTAGGGCCCACAGTGGTATTCAGGGCCTGTGAAACTGCTGGAATTGCCTGAAATGTTATGTTCATGTACATATATAATCCCATCCCAATATGTCCAATCATACTCCGTAAGGCATGCAGTCAAAACTTGGAGAAAGTCTGCACTTGGCTTGAGAAACTGATACATGATGATATAGCCTTTGGGTAACATAAATGTACTTAAAGCATATGGCAAATGAATGAGTAGAAATGATTCATAATGAGTCCAGTTATACAGAAATGTTTAAAGAGGAGAAAAATAAACATTTGTGTATTTTCACTTTTTCTTTGTTTTTTTTTTTTTTTGAAAAATGGTTAGTGTTTATAGGGTTTCCCTTTCTGATCCACCACCTATAGGTTTGTCAGTCTATTATTTAAGGGCATAGGGGAGGCTTTTATGCTTAAATTGTTTCCTTGTGTATATGTTATGTTATAGACTTTACTATTATCATTTAGATACTTCTTTTTATGAATGGTGTGATCTAGGATATAATTTCATATTTTACTATCTGAGTAATGCATTTCTCTGCACCACAAATGCAGTATCCTGGGACTTCTCAGGGGCTGAGACTCTGTGTTCCCAACGCAGGGGTCCCAGGGTTGACACCCGGTCAGGGAACTAGATCCCATGTGCCACACTTAAGAGTTCACACGCTACAACTAATGATCCTGGGTGCAGCAACTAACACCCAGTGCAGCCAAATAAATAAATAAGACTTTTAAAATCTACTAAAAAATAAATTCAAGGTCCTTCTTTTACCCACCCATGTCCATCCTTTATATACTAACTATATATCTTGGCTTAAAAAAGACTGATTCAAAATTTCCAGATATAGATATTAAGAAAGAACACATTCAGTCAAAATACCTGAAGCACCACTAACATATTATTCTTATAGCATTAAAAAGAAGGAGAAAAACTGAAAATGAACCAAAAATGAGAATGTTTATTTCCTGTAATTTAATAAACTAGAAGCGTGATCCAAAGAATGTCACAGTTAGCATTTCATTTCCTCTGGGCTTTTAAAATGATGGTTAATTGCAGATGGTGACCTTCTGGATCAGACACTGTTTACAAGTGTTAAATTTCAAGTAGGAGGCATTCATGATTTTCCATATTGTATCTCTAGGGAGTAGCATGTGAAATTCAGGCAAAGATTTATACATCAAGGAAAATGCTGGGTATTTTGTTAATCAGGTGCTGTGTTACCGGATTACTCACCTATCCATTCCCAGTTTTGCCATCAGGTTTATAATTCAGATAATTTCAGGACAAAATATTTATTCATAGTTAATGGTGTCTGATGTTACTTTATCTTACTTTTAGAGGTAATGGATAAGAATACAATAATTTGGTCTACTAATAAACATTTGCTCTTTTGAACTAGACTTGATGAAAGAATACCAATTTAAATGCCATATTCCCTTAACAGAAATGAGTCATTTGGCCTAATATGACTCATTGGCACTCTATATTCAGCACTCTTGCCCTGTCATATGGAAAGACAGCTCATTTCAGTTCAAAATTTGTTTCATAGCGAGTTGGCCTGTGTTCAGAACTTGTTGCATTTTATACTAAAGGTCCTACTTGGTGATGCTGGAAATTGTGGCAGTGGCTGCAGAACCTTAACATCCACGCCTCTAGCACTTTCTCTAGAATATCAACAGTCATGTGCTACCACTAGCTATCATCCATTTTGGTCCACAGTCATTCAGAGTATAGTAACAGTAAAAAGTAAATATAAAAAGTTCCGTAATGTAAATTCAATAAGAAATGTTTAAAACCTAATGAATCATTGAAGATCCAAGTTGTGATTTGAATTCTGTAAACTTTTATGCTGGTGAAATGTTACCACTTCTTTCATTTCTGTTGTAAATAGGTTTACTTGCCTCATGAATTTTGAACTTTCATGTTTTAAAAGGGTGTATAAAGTTTTACTCTTTAAAATAAATCTTAATTTCAGTGAAAAAAAAGAAAAAAAACTAATGAAAGTTTATAAAGTACTCATGTGTAGCATAAAATTAAATTTTCATATGTACAAAGAAAAAGCATACTCCTAAGTAGGAAGATTCAGTGTTACAAACATGTTAGTTCATCATTACTTTAATTTAGAAATGTAATGAAACACCAATAAAATACCCTCAGACTTTTTTTTCTTTTCCAGAGTTAATCAGTTTCACTGTAAAATTCTTCTAAGAAAAAGTCAGCAAGAAGAGCCAGAAAAATCCCATAAAAGAAAAATGATAGGGGGAATGAGGTACTGTCCTATAAGATACTAAAATGTTACATGATCTTTTATATACAATTATAAAACATTGACCCATGAATAAAGTATTCAGACAGATCATATGGGATACAAAAATTCTGTACATATTAAGTTCAGCATTTCCAATCTGGGGGTGAAATGATGGATTTTGAATATGCTGTTAGGATAACCAAATAGCAATACTGAAAAAGCTGAACTAACTTCTCATGTCATACATCATGGCAAATTCTAATTTAATCAGATAAATATTAAAAAAAAGAAATCATGCAAGTTCTAGACATACATGTAAGTAAATTCCTATGTAACTCGCTTAAATATGACTTGAAATTCATAAGATGAAAATATTGATAAAGTAGAAACATTTTGCAAGCCAGAGAACATCAGAATCGAATAAATAAGGTAAATAACAAATTGAGAAAAACATTAGTGACTGTTAAAGAAAAAAAGATATTCATGACGCTTGTTGAAGATGGAAAGTCAGGATTTATTCCCAGAGGGGTCATGAGGATAGGTGGGTACCACTGCAATGGGGTCTTGCAGCAGGGGAGAGTTGAACTTAACTTTGAATACAGCCTAGGCAAGTGTGAACTTACAGCCAAAAAGTAGGCTGGGGGTCAAAGACGGAAAATTACTAATAGGAAATACAAAGAGCAAGGCTGGGTGGCGTGGGGGGTGCTGGCTCAAGCAACCTAAGAGCGTTCTTGCTGATGGCAGGCCAGGGTGACCAGACATTACCTAGGGAGTAGCAGAGGATAGATATTAGATACATGGGTGGTCAGATATGGAGGATGGAGCTTCTAGTTAAACTGACTTATCAGGATTTGTGCTAAAATTGGGCAATGCAGAAAGAAACACAAAAGTATGCCTAATTAAAAAGTTCAGGAGTGCCTGAGTAGATTTGGTCAAGAAGAAAATCTGTCATTATACTGTAGATTCATGTTGATGTATGGCAAAACCAATACAATACTGTAAAGTAATTAACCTGCAATTAAAATAAACAAATTTATATTTAAAAAGAATATTAAGCAGGCAGCCAAACAATTTAAAAGTAGAGTTTCAAAAAGTAGACATAAAGGTATTTAAAATTTTGTAGAAAGATGAGCTAGAATTATAAAGAAACAATTCATGCATTCATACAAAGACCTACAAACGGTTCTTAACTATATGAAAAAATGATTAACCTCACTTTCAACAAAACAAATATAATTAAAACTGCACTGAGATATCATTTCTCACCAATCAGGTTAGAAAAGCTCAAAAGTTCGATAGCATACTCTTTTGGTGAAACAAAGCTAAAATACACACTGTCATGGATTGTTGGTGACAAAACAAGATGGTATTATTACAGTGGGGCATATCTGGCAATATCTAGCAAAATTACATAATGTATTTGTTGTTCTTGTTTAGTTGCTAAGGTATGTCTGACTCTGCAACTCCATGGACTGCAGCCCTCCAGGCTTCTCTGTCCATGGTATTTCCCACGCAAGAATACTGGAGTGGGTTGCCATTTCTTTCTCCAGGGGATCTTTCCAACCCAAGGATCAAACCCATGTCTCCTGCATTGGCAGGTGAATTCTTTACCAGTGAGCCATCAGAGAAGCCCTACATAAGGCATTTACCCTATGATAAATAAAATATCACCTTTAGGAATTTGTCAGAGATACATTTGGTATACAGTAGAAAAAGTTTTATGCATAAGATTATTCATTATACCACTGTTTATAATATAATAGCTTAAGTTAGGGGCTTTCCTGGTAGCTCAGCTGGTAAAGAATCTGCCTGCAATGTAGGAGACCCCGGTTCAATTCCTGGGTCAGAAAATTCCTCTGGAGAAGGGATAGGCTACCCACTCCAGTATTCTGGGCCTTCCTTGATGGCTCAGATGGTGAAGAACCTCACTGCAATGAGGGGTTCGATCCCTGGGTGGGGAGGATACCCTGGAGGAGGGCATCGCAACCCACTCCAGTATTCTTGCCTGGAGAATCCCCATGGACAGAGGAGCCTGGCGGGCTACAGTCCATAGGGTCACAAGAGTCAGACACAATTGAGTGACTAAATACAGTACAGCACAGCTTAAGTTGGGGAGAATCTAAACTTCTATCATTTGAGAATTGGTTTAATAAACTGTTACATCTATACAGTATAGCACTATGAACTGATGAAATGGAATGAAGAGTAACTTTTATGGGGACCCACTCAGACCCTCAGAGTTGGTATAAAGATTATTCTAAAGAGAAAAACATGGAAGTAGACCTAATTACAAAGTTCAGGAGAACTAAAGAAGACACAAAAAGAAATCTCATATGAGCTTTCCTTATCTAACAAAAGCAGTGCCTCCAAAAATAGAGCTTCCACTAAGTCCCACACTAAGGGAGTTTCCTGTGAATTCAGCTGCTTTGGAGACAGACCGCCTGTTTCCAGCAAAAAGTCCAATAGCTCCTTCCTTATCCTTCCACTGAAACTTTAAGCCACTCCCTCCTCCCTTCTCGGAGAAGGCAATGGCGCCCCACTCCAGTACTCTTGCCTAGAAAATCCCATGGATGGAGGAGCCTGGCAGGCTGCAGTCCATGGGGTTGCTAAGAGTCAGATACCACTGAGCGACTTCACTTTGACTTTTTACTTTCATGCATTGGAGAAGGAAATGGCAACCCACTCCAGTGTTCTTTCCTGGAGAATCCCAGGGACGGGGGAGCCTGGTGGACTGCCATCTATGGGGTCACACAGAGTCGAACACGACTGAAGTGACTTAGCAGCAGCAGCTCCTCCCTTCCTAAGTTTGGTAAATTAATCTTTTATAGGCTTCCCAGCAGAGAAGGCAATGGCACCCCACTCCAGTACTCTTGCCTGAAAATCCCATGGACAGAGGAGCCTGGTGGGCTGCAGTCCATGGGGTCGCCAAGAGTAGGACATGACTGAGTGAATTCACTTTTAACTTTTCACTTTCATGCATTGGAGAAGGAAATGGCAACCCACTCCAGTGTTCTTGCCTGGAGAATCCCAGGGACAGCAGAGCCTCGTGGGCTGCCGTCTACGGGGTCGCACAGAGTCGGACATGACTGAAGCGACTTAGCAGCAGCAGCAGCAGCAGGCTTCCCAGGTGGTGCTAGTGGTAAAGAGCCTGCCGGCAATGCAGGAGACACAGGAGACCTGGGTCCAATCCCTGGGTGGGGAAGATCCCTTGGAGGAGGGCATGGAAGCCCACTGCAGTATTCTTGTCTGGAGAATCCCGTGGGCAGAGGAGCCTGGTGGGCCACAGTCCACCGGGTTACAAAGAGTTAGACACGTCTGAAGCCATCAGCATGTANCCTGGGTCCAATCCCTGGGTGGGGAAGATCCCTTGGAGGAGGGCATGGAAGCCCACTGCAGTATTCTTGTCTGGAGAATCCCGTGGGCAGAGGAGCCTGGTGGGCCACAGTCCACCGGGTTACAAAGAGTCGGACACGTCTGAAGCCATCAGCATGTATGCACTGAGAGTCTAACCTGACACTGAGTACTCCTGGGTGTACTTAAGCCTTGTTTTTTCTCCTCTTAAACTATTAGCAGTTAATTGGCAAGACCCAAACCACTGGCGGGAGAAACAAATTTTCCTCTAATGCTCTTCATACTATGTTGGGATCTCTGTGATGTAATGTGATCACGTCAAGATGGGCAAAAATCCACCGTTTGCTACTGATTATCTGAGAAGAAAAGAGTATAAATATGCAAGCATATTTTTCCTATATAAAATGTGAAAAGATAAAACATAAAACAAAAAAAAAAAGTAAAGGTTTCCTATAGGAGAGGAAATAGGTTGAATGCAACAGGGATAGAAGCAAAATTCCTTTGCATATAATTCCTTGTATACACTTTGGAACAATGTAAAATGTTCACATAACTATTAACAAAATTAAGTTAAAAGTCAATTTATATATCCAGAGGAACCTGAAACAAACTTAATGGTTTTAATGATTGGAACAGCCACAGAGAGAAACTTTAAAGCATAGTAATTTGTCTGAACATTTCTAATGGGATATAGGGTATACCCTATAAAGGAGAAAAGAAACTTTTCTTCTTCCTTCTTAGGTTAAGTGCTTAAGGATCTGTAAATTATTAATAAATTTACAAAAGACATAGTAGCAAGACAAAAGATAAAATTTAATCACATGCATATAAGAGTTCAGAAAAATATGACTCAAGTAGGTGGTCAGAATTTGGAGCTTTTATACTCAACAGAGAAAAGGAATAGGCAGATGGGAATTTTGGGGAATGAATAACTTCTTAATAGAGGAAGCAAGGGGTAAGAAAGGTCACTTATGGGAAAACAGCTTTTAGGGAAGACAAAGGGGCCCTTAGGAGAATAGATGGGTTATATGATAGTTTCTGACAGTCTGTTTGGTTGTGGGAGTTGAATTCTGGACTTCAGTGAGTCAACCTTCCTGGTTGTTCTGGGGGAATGGATTTATGATAGTTGAGTTTTGTTGAGTTCTTTTGGGAAGCTCTGTTTTTAGGCAGATAAGGAAGTTCAGGAAAAAAGCTACTTCTGAAACATCTTCAGCTCAAATCTTTTATGGCACAGTGGTCTATTCTGGATCCCTTCAATCCATAAACCTGCAAATAAATTGTTTCTGGTAATAAATTGCTAATGTTGGGGCTGGATTGTTATTCAATACATTCTATATATATGTGTTGTTAAATAAAGCAAATGAGAAGTGAAGGCTGCTTTGGTGCAAGTCATGATCGCCATTTTGGAAGAAAAGAGATTGCTGTGCATCTCTGAAGCTAAATAAAAATGAGGCAGTTCTGAATTTGAATTGAAAATATCAATATGAATAATTTTAACACATACAGACACATAGGTACACATATTTCCCGAGTCCACATACTGAAACAATAAACACACACGTATGGGCAATATCTGTGTGGTTAAGAAATCTCTTCAGTTCTGATTCACAGTTGGCAATATCAGTATGAATCTCTTTTATATTTTATATGTATACATTGGCATATATACACATAAATATTTCTTAACTCCAGTCACACAAGTAGTGACAAACCCTAGCTGACTCCAGTTCTGAGGCATGAAATATACAACATAGGTTCAGAAAATCTTTTCATACTAGGTAGCAAGAAAGTTCTCAAGGACTCTCAAGAGGTCTCAGAACCGCAGTGAAGAGGCTCCTACTGGCCAAAGATGGGTAATAAGGAATATGACCACGAAGAACTGAAACACAACCAATATTTTTAAATTCATGAGTTCATAATGATATTTCAAATATAAATTACCACTGATCAACTTTAGAAGTGTCTAGGAAATATTATAAGAAAAAATCATAAATAAAGGGCAAGAACCAACATTTATTCTGCCTATCCTTTATGGAGCATCAGTTCAGTTCAGTTCAGTTGCTCGGTCATGTCCGACTCTTTGCAACCTCGTGGACTGCAGCATGCCGGCTTCCCTGTCCATCATCAACTCTCAGAGCTTGGTCAAACTCATATCCATCGAGTTGGTGATGCCATTAGACCATCTCATCCTCTATGGTCCCCTTCTCCTCCTTCAGGTAACTAGATGAATGAGGGAAAGTTCTCCTTTTAGAAATGGAAGGGACAAACAAGTTTTTCCCAACCCCCTTATGGTTTTTGGTCCCTGAATGAGTACGGAAATTCAACTGACAAAGAATTAAGAAGAGGAATGCACCCAATTTGTTTAGTGTTTCATGTGTCATGAAGACTTCATAAGGAAATGAGAATGGAAGAAACAAATTCAAGTGTTTTTAATGCTAGATTTGAACAGAGTACTTGGTCATGTAGAAATCTGATGTTAGAGAATATGAGGTAAGTGTAGCAAGTTCTGTTTGTTAGGATTCTTCTGGATATCCCATTGTCTTCAGAAATAAGGATGCTCCTCTCTTCCAGGTCTAAGGAGGGTACTTTTCACACAAAGACTTTATGATCTATTTTAGAAGAGGAAGGGTAGGTGAGGGTCAAAACGATCTTCCTGCTCCTGCCATTTATCTTAAACAAATACTTCAATGTGCCAAGGAACCACATTTGGGGATAGCTTGTCCTGATCCCCATCAGAAGTGATCCAGCTAATAAATGAAAACTGAATGACAGTGACACAGGCTGGGACCTGGGATTCTTTGCTGCAGTGCTTACACCTGGACAAATGTCTCCTCCTTACCTCTCTTCGACAGAACACAAAGAAACTATAAGGAATTAAAAATAACTGCACACATGCTCAGTTGGGGCAAATTATGAACAAGATACAAAAAGCCAAAACTCAACTGCTACTTCTGAGGTGCCAGGAACAAAAGCAGGGTCCTGTGCATGGTCCCTGCACAGAGCACCACCAAGGGGGTAGACAGATCACCCAAGCTACCCTCTGACCTGACCCACATGTTCGATTCAATCCTCACCCCTTTCTAGGGACCTGCTCAACCCTTCTCAGGGAGCCAGCAAGGGAACCTGTTTCTTCTTTTCCACTCTCTTGTGCTAAAGCATGAGTCTCAATGAAGTGTTGCCTGAATACCTGTCTGGACTCTTATTTCTATTGATTTTAAGAAGAGTCCCAAGTTCTCAGTATCAAGATTATCAAGATTTAGCAATCCATAATGCATAAAGAATCCTAGAAAAAGGACTGCTAAAATCTCCTAATGAAACTACACAGGCACTTGCCTGGTGGTCCAGTGGTTAAGACTCTGAGCTTTTATCGCAGGGGGCATGGTTCAAAGGAAAAAAAGAGTCAAATCCAGTGCTAATTCAAATTCTAAATCTAAACTCCAATTGACAAGTAAGGTGTTAGCCACAGTGGTACAATCAGCAAAATCCTGACTGTGGTATATGCTATAGGAGATCATGCTGGTTTCTTTAGTAAATACAACGAGAGGAAAAAAAAAGATGGGAAAGGAGACTGTCGAGTAAAAGAAGATACTGGAATCATATCAGCCAATCACAATGCAGGTCTTGATTCAGGCAAGCAAACTGTTCTAGTTAATTTGAAATTATTGGAATTTAAGCAGAGGCTGGATATTTGATTACACTGAAAACTTTTTATGCCACAGGTCTCATGATTTGAGAAATGAAAGACAAAATGAATTATTGTTTTAGAGGCGGGCAGCACAGTATTCAGGAATTAGAGTGAGGAGGCAGGTCCAGTTTTTAGACTTACTCTGTGAGTGATCTTAACAGCTGACAATGTTTTTAGTCTGTTTATATCCGCATCTACCTTCTCAAATGATTGGTCTTAGATTGTGTCCTTGTAACAGGACACAATTGTGTCCTTGTCTTTGCAAGGTAGCCACCCTTACTGAGGTAAAGGGCACACCTTTCTCTTTCTTTTCCTGACTATCCCATTGTTAACTTGTTTTTTTCCTCCTCTTATGACTTTCAATGGATATCCAGACAAACGTCTTTTTAGAGGAGAAAAAAGGGTGAAAAAGCACTCTGTTTCAGGATATTGTTTTAACTAAAATAAATATAGCATGAGTTGTTATAAAATAATATAGAAAGCAGTTAAGTGAGAATTTTGCTGCTAACAAAAATTGAGAATAGTGGCGTAGATTTAACTTAATAATGTTAATGTATTCTCCTTGTCTGCAGCGCTTTCTATAAATACACACAGGCACAAGGCACATCCTTCATGATTAGCTTCTCCCTCTTGACTTAGTTCATCAATTGGTACCATCAGACTCTTTTGAAAGTCATTGCTTCTGATAACGAGAAATGAGCTGGTTCTCAGATGGCTCACAAAGCTGGCAATAAGAAGGGAGAGGCAACCACGCCAGGCTCCTGAAGCTCTGCAGAACAGGTGGGGTGCTCCTTATGAGATGAAGAGAGGCCCACAGTCCCAGTGTGTGACAGAGTCACAGCTGTCAGCTGAAGCCTGAAACCGAGGCTTCTGGAAAGGAAGGTAACCCTCTCTCTGGAAGGCACATGGGGCCCGTGTAGTGTGTGGGTGTGCTCCTGTGCACACACTATGTATAAACAGGTGAGACATGCTCCCTTTCTGAATTAGATGAGAATCTCAGACCTCAGACCCCAGGCTTCCACTTAGCTTTCCATATCCCTCTCTCTTGTGCACCTGCAAATATGCCACTGGGAGCAGTGGGTGCCACACCAAGGCACAGTGAGGGCTGGCCCTAATTAAAAGCCTGAGAACAGAATGGGGAGATGGAGGAAGGAGAAAGTTTGGTGCTTGACTTTGAGATTAAAGGACTGTTAGCCAGAAAACAGGTCAGGAACGCTTCAGCTAAATTGTTACTGGTCTTTGAGGTGAGTCAACAACCAAGTCTACTTTCGACTTTGCTCTGAATTCAGGCGAAGCCAGTAATTCACAGAGAGAAGATAAGAAAGGGGATTGGTGGCTGTATATTACAGAAGAGGGGGGCACCCTCTCTGCTTTGCAATGATTTAGTGGAAAATGTAGTTATGCTTCATTTGGCACTTTGCAAGGTAATATTTTTATACTGGAAGCCTTTCAGCATAACTTTCACTAGGAAAACAAATCTGTTATTCACGATAATTTCAATTTAATGGTACTTAGTGTTTTAACAAAAGAAGAAGAGAAGAAACAGAAGAAAATATGATAAAGAGAAGCAAGTGCAGGGACGGAAGCTTCTGGGTTCTACATTTCGTAGGAAAGTGTAAAAAAGAAGCTTCTGGTCTTAGTCATTTCCACTTTCATTATAGAGTTTTCTGAAAGCTGTAACTTATCTGTGTCCCTATTTCCTATTGTGGGCATGGATTCTGCATATGGAATTGAATTATTAATAAGAATTTCACACTTCTAATGAGCACCTGCTGTCTTCGTTGGGTCAGTACATTTTTGTTATTTTTAAAAGAACATTAATTACATATGCCAAATTACTATCTAGTCTGATATATAGCTTTAAAAATACCTTTTTATTTTGAACTAATTTTCAATTTGTAGAAAAGCTGCATGAATAGTATATAGTTCTGATTTATCCCCATTCAGCTGCCCCTAATGTTACCATCTTGTATAACCAGAGTATAAGGATGAAAATCAGGATATTAACCTTTATACAACAGTATTAATTAAGTGACAACGTTTATTCAAATAGATAAAACACTAAATAATAAAATAGGAAATGTCTCAAATTTTAAACTAATTGTGAAGAGATATAAAAACAATGTAAAGAGTTAATTTGTAAGTGTGGGTATTGATAATGGAATAATTTTAAAATTAAATTATGTTTCTGATGCTAAAGCAATAGAAAACATTCACAAATGTGTAATATTGCCTAAACATATAAAATTCATCATATTACACATATTAATGCTATTTTGCTGGTAGAAGAAAAAATATTAAATTATGAATGTGACAGAAAATAATTAGTTGGTAAGTTTCAAAACTACCTTTCAAGGTTCAGGTTCAGATAACTAGTGAAATTATGATAATTTCAGTCGACAAGTAACTAATGAAAACTCTATTTAACAGTTGGGTTAAAAATAGAGATGCAACAGAAAATGGAAACAAATCAATACGAAACATTAGTCATATATCATAAAAAGATAAGCAAAATAACTCATGCTAAAAACTCCAGACTACTCCCACAAAGATTTAGAGCAGTGTGATAATATACTTTAACAAATAAATGAATATTAAGGAAAGTTTCATGTGGTATTTATAATCAGAAGTCAGAAATATAAAGAATTTTAAACAAATTCAACTGCAAAGAATTACAAATAGAGTTGATTTCTTTCAGATCTTTAGAAAACATAAATGTAACTATAACAGAGACCATATTAAAATAAGAAACATTGCAAAAACATGCACTGCAAGAGTCGAAACTGGAGTAGGGCTTCCCTGGTGAGCCAGTGGTTAAGACTTCCTCTGCCAGTGCAGGGGAAAGGGCTCAATCCCTGCTCCAGGAAGATTCCACATGCCGCGTGGTAACTAAGCCCAGGCACCACAATTACTAAAGCCAGCATCCTAGGACCAGCAAGGCACAGCTACTGAGCCCACACACTGCAGTTATCGAAGGCCCTGTGTCTAGAGCCCATGCTCCGCAGTAAGTGAAGCCGCTGCAACGAGAAGCCCATGTACCACAATCAAGAGTAGCCCCCACTGGCCCGCTTGCAGTGACCAAGACTCAGCACAGCCAAAAAGTTTATAAATCTTAAAAAACAAACCTGGAGTCAGAGAAAATAAAATGTCTGAACTCTGTTAATAAATGTAAATGGCGTAAAAACTAAACATTTCCTACTGAATTTAAAGTTTATTGACTAAAAAATTAATAAACTGACAGATACAAAAGAGGAATAACTAAACGCACTCCAGAGCCTACATGGGATCATGGAAGTGATGTTAGTGGAAAAATTGGTGCAATTCAAATAAAATTTAACGTTTAGTTAAGAAATTATACCAGTAATTTTTTTCCTGTTTTTGATAACTGTACTTTTTCATGGTTGTGCAAGTAGTAGAGGAAGCTGGGTAAAGGATATATAGGGATTTTGTACTACTTTTGCACACAGCCTGTATGTCTAAAGTTATTTAAAAAGTTAAAAAATAAAACCCATCTTATGTCACTTAGAAAAATAGGCCAAATCTAAAATACTGGAAGAACAAGGCTTTACATTTAACAATGGTGGCTGGATCACAACCTTCAATGCATCCTGTTTGAATTATTTTTGAAGGAGAAACGTGAAAATCTATAAGAAGGCTAATAAATAAGACTAATGACCAATTTATATGTTTCACAAATATAAACTACAAGGGAAAAATTATGAAAGAAGAAATTTTATATGTAGAGATATAAAAGACACAACAATTAATTATAATATATAAAACTTGGATCCTGATTTTTAAAGTAAGTAAAAGATAATGGCATTTATGAGACAATTATGACTGAATAATGATTGCATATTTGATGATACTAGGGAATTACTACTAGGCCTAGATGTTATAATAATCTTGTGACTACATTAACAAAAACAAGAACAACATAATAACAAGGCTTCACTTTTAGAGATCCATACAAAAATATACATGAATGAAATGGAAAAAAAATTAAGGTGGAAATTCTTGCTACATGAAAAACTGAATTTTAAAGGAATTTTCCCTTTCCTCCTTTCTTGTTAAAACAAAAACGCTGGACGACATTCCATGAAACTTAGTAAAGGAACTAGTAAAAGGAACTACTATAATTTAAAATAAAACTCAGAAGGAAGGAGTGTGGTAGACAAAGTAATAGAGAACAAGTAAGTTAGTCATCATGCTGGTAAACCTAAAGAATACTGGACTGCTGTCACTGCTAATAATGGTGATNTTCAACATCAGTTCGTTGGGTCAGTACATTTTTGTTATTTTTAAAAGAACATTAATTACATATGCCAAATTACTATCTAGTCTGATATATAGCTTTAAAAATACCTTTTTATTTTGAACTAATTTTCAATTTGTAGAAAAGCTGCATGAATAGTATATAGTTCTGATTTATCCCCATTCAGCTGCCCCTAATGTTACCATCTTGTATAACCAGAGTATAAGGATGAAAATCAGGATATTAACCTTTATACAACAGTATTAATTAAGTGACAACGTTTATTCAAATAGATAAAACACTAAATAATAAAATAGGAAATGTCTCAAATTTTAAACTAATTGTGAAGAGATATAAAAACAATGTAAAGAGTTAATTTGTAAGTGTGGGTATTGATAATGGAATAATTTTAAAATTAAATTATGTTTCTGATGCTAAAGCAATAGAAAACATTCACAAATGTGTAATATTGCCTAAACATATAAAATTCATCATATTACACATATTAATGCTATTTTGCTGGTAGAAGAAAAAATATTAAATTATGAATGTGACAGAAAATAATTAGTTGGTAAGTTTCAAAACTACCTTTCAAGGTTCAGGTTCAGATAACTAGTGAAATTATGATAATTTCAGTCGACAAGTAACTAATGAAAACTCTATTTAACAGTTGGGTTAAAAATAGAGATGCAACAGAAAATGGAAACAAATCAATACGAAACATTAGTCATATATCATAAAAAGATAAGCAAAATAACTCATGCTAAAAACTCCAGACTACTCCCACAAAGATTTAGAGCAGTGTGATAATATACTTTAACAAATAAATGAATATTAAGGAAAGTTTCATGTGGTATTTATAATCAGAAGTCAGAAATATAAAGAATTTTAAACAAATTCAACTGCAAAGAATTACAAATAGAGTTGATTTCTTTCAGATCTTTAGAAAACATAAATGTAACTATAACAGAGACCATATTAAAATAAGAAACATTGCAAAAACATGCACTGCAAGAGTCGAAACTGGAGTAGGGCTTCCCTGGTGAGCCAGTGGTTAAGACTTCCTCTGCCAGTGCAGGGGAAAGGGCTCAATCCCTGCTCCAGGAAGATTCCACATGCCGCGTGGTAACTAAGCCCAGGCACCACAATTACTAAAGCCAGCATCCTAGGACCAGCAAGGCACAGCTACTGAGCCCACACACTGCAGTTATCGAAGGCCCTGTGTCTAGAGCCCATGCTCCGCAGTAAGTGAAGCCGCTGCAACGAGAAGCCCATGTACCACAATCAAGAGTAGCCCCCACTGGCCCGCTTGCAGTGACCAAGACTCAGCACAGCCAAAAAGTTTATAAATCTTAAAAAACAAACCTGGAGTCAGAGAAAATAAAATGTCTGAACTCTGTTAATAAATGTAAATGGCGTAAAAACTAAACATTTCCTANAGATAAAACACTAAATAATAAAATAGGAAATGTCTCAAATTTTAAACTAATTGTGAAGAGATATAAAAACAATGTAAAGAGTTAATTTGTAAGTGTGGGTATTGATAATGGAATAATTTTAAAATTAAATTATGTTTCTGATGCTAAAGCAATAGAAAACATTCACAAATGTGTAATATTGCCTAAACATATAAAATTCATCATATTACACATATTAATGCTATTTTGCTGGTAGAAGAAAAAATATTAAATTATGAATGTGACAGAAAATAATTAGTTGGTAAGTTTCAAAACTACCTTTCAAGGTTCAGGTTCAGATAACTAGTGAAATTATGATAATTTCAGTCGACAAGTAACTAATGAAAACTCTATTTAACAGTTGGGTTAAAAATAGAGATGCAACAGAAAATGGAAACAAATCAATACGAAACATTAGTCATATATCATAAAAAGATAAGCAAAATAACTCATGCTAAAAACTCCAGACTACTCCCACAAAGATTTAGAGCAGTGTGATAATATACTTTAACAAATAAATGAATATTAAGGAAAGTTTCATGTGGTATTTATAATCAGAAGTCAGAAATATAAAGAATTTTAAACAAATTCAACTGCAAAGAATTACAAATAGAGTTGATTTCTTTCAGATCTTTAGAAAACATAAATGTAACTATAACAGAGACCATATTAAAATAAGAAACATTGCAAAAACATGCACTGCAAGAGTCGAAACTGGAGTAGGGCTTCCCTGGTGAGCCAGTGGTTAAGACTTCCTCTGCCAGTGCAGGGGAAAGGGCTCAATCCCTGCTCCAGGAAGATTCCACATGCCGCGTGGTAACTAAGCCCAGGCACCACAATTACTAAAGCCAGCATCCTAGGACCAGCAAGGCACAGCTACTGAGCCCACACACTGCAGTTATCGAAGGCCCTGTGTCTAGAGCCCATGCTCCGCAGTAAGTGAAGCCGCTGCAACGAGAAGCCCATGTACCACAATCAAGAGTAGCCCCCACTGGCCCGCTTGCAGTGACCAAGACTCAGCATAGCCAAAAAGTTTATAAATCTTAAAAAACAAACCTGGAGTCAGAGAAAATAAAATGTCTGAACTCTGTTAATAAATGTAAATGGCGTAAAAACTAAACATTTCCTACTGAATTTAAAGTTTATTGACTAAAAAATTAATAAACTGACAGATACAAAAGAGGAATAACTAAACGCACTCCAGAGCCTACATGGGATCATGGAAGTGATGTTAGTGGAAAAATTGGTGCAATTCAAATAAAATTTAACGTTTAGTTAAGAAATTATACCAGTAATTTTTTTCCTGTTTTTGATAACTGTACTTTTTCATGGTTGTGCAAGTAGTAGAGGAAGCTGGGTAAAGGATATATAGGGATTTTGTACTACTTTTGCACACAGCCTGTATGTCTAAAGTTATTTAAAAAGTTAAAAAATAAAACCCATCTTATGTCACTTAGAAAAATAGGCCAAATCTAAAATACTGGAAGAACAAGGCTTTACATTTAACAATGGTGGCTGGATCACAACCTTCAATGCATCCTGTTTGAATTATTTTTGAAGGAGAAACGTGAAAATCTATAAGAAGGCTAATAAATAAGACTAATGACCAATTTATATGTTTCACAAATATAAACTACAAGGGAAAAATTATGAAAGAAGAAATTTTATATGTAGAGATATAAAAGACACAACAATTAATTATAATATATAAAACTTGGATCCTGATTTTTAAAGTAAGTAAAAGATAATGGCATTTATGAGACAATTATGACTGAATAATGATTGCATATTTGATGATACTAGGGAATTACTACTAGGCCTAGATGTTATAATAATCTTGTGACTACATTAACAAAAACAAGAACAACATAATAACAAGGCTTCACTTTTAGAGATCCATACAAAAATATACATGAATGAAATGGAAAAAAAATTAAGGTGGAAATTCTTGCTACATGAAAAACTGAATTTTAAAGGAATTTTCCCTTTCCTCCTTTCTTGTTAAAACAAAAACGCTGGACGACATTCCATGAAACTTAGTAAAGGAACTAGTAAAAGGAACTACTATAATTTAAAATAAAACTCAGAAGGAAGGAGTGTGGTAGACAAAGTAATAGAGAACAAGTAAGTTAGTCATCATGCTGGTAAACCTAAAGAATACTGGACTGCTGTCACTGCTAATAATGGTGATAGCAATGATGACTAATTTGAGGTCCTTTACAAAAAAAAAAAGCAACAAAAAAAGAACTAAGTACTATACAAAAAGTTCTAGAAAGAGAAATGGTCACAAGTAGAGTGCTACAGGGTCCTATATTTGGAAGAATAATATAGATATTATTTAGCTTGGAAGAATAATAAATATATCAATTAGTTTGAAACTTTAGGATTGAACTTAATATCATATGTAAACTTTAAAGGTGTAAAGTTAACAAAATATAGTAAAAATATAATTTAAACTTTAAGATCACTAGAGGAAATGAAAAGAGGGAAATAAGAGCAGTCAAGTAGGAGGAAAAACGGGGAAAGGAGTACATTAATGCTGTATATTGTCATCCTGCTTATTTAACTTCTATGCAGAGTGCATCATGAGAAATGCCAGGCTGGATGAAACACAAGCTGGAATCAAGATGGCCAGGAGAAATATCAATAACCTCAGACATGCAGATGACACCATCCTTATGGCAGAAAGTGACGAGGAACTAAAGAGCCTCTTGATGAAAGTGAAAGAGGAGAGCACGAAAAAGCTGCCTTAAAACTCAATGTTCAAAAAACTAAGATCACGGCATCTGGTCCCATCACTTCATGGCAAATAGATGGCGAAAAAATGGAAGCAGTGATAAACTTTATTTTCTTGGGCTCCAAAATCACAGCAGATAGTGACTACAACCATGAAATTAAAAGATGTTTGCCCCTTGGAAGAAAAGCTATGACAAACCTAGACCGCATATTAAGAAGCAGAGACATCACTTTCCCAACAAAGGTCCACATAGTCAAAGTTGTGGTTTTTCCAATAGTCATGTATGGATGTGAGAGTTGGACCATAAAGAAGGCTTGAGCACCAAAGGACTGATGCTTCTGATCTGTGGTGCTGGATTAGACTTTCTAGAGTCCTCTGGACTGCAAGGAGGTCACACCAGTCAATCCTAAATGAAATTAACCCTAAATATTCATTGGAAGGATTAATGCTGTAGCTGAAGCTGTAATAATTTGTCCACTGGATGCAAAGAACCATTAGAAAAGACCCTGATGCTGGGAAAGATTGAAGGCAGGAGAAGGGGATGAAAGAGGATGAGATAGTTGGATGGCATCACTGATTCAATGGACATGAGTTTGAGCAAAGTCTGGGAGATAGTGAAGGACAGGGAAGCCTGGCATGCTGCAGTCCATGGGGTCACAAAGAGTCAGACACGACTGAGCGACTGAACAAAAGGAGGAGAAAAAGAGGTAAAGAAAGAAAGAAACATAAAAGTGTGGCAAATAGAGAACTTAAACTGTAATGGTATATAAATCCCTCCACATAGGTCAGGGTATCAACTAGATACTGTTGTGCAATACTATCCTTGAACAGTGACTTAGAGCAATCACCAATATTTTGGTCCTGCAGGAGGGCAATTTAGGCTGGGCTCAGCTGGCTGCTTTTCTGGTCTTAGTCCAGCTCCCTTATGCATCTGCAGTTAGCTGAGGGTGGGCAGGTGATTCTGTTCTGGGATCTGGGCTGGCCTGTCACTCAAGTGTGTACTGGTTCTTTTCCACTAGAGGATTCTCATCCTCTAGTAGGTTAACTGTGCTTGGTCACACTGAACAGCCAGATTTCCAGGAAAATATGTAAGTTGTGCCAAGGCTGGGAACAGGCTCAGGAGTGGTCCTGCTGCATTCCATAGGTCACAGCAAATCGCAAACCAGCCCAGGTTGAGAGAGCAGGGAAGCAGACTCTCTTCATAGGAGAAGTGACACAATCACAGTGCAAAAGGCATGGAAACAGGATGAAGAGAGCATTTAGGAATAAGCACTAAATAAGCCATACACATAAAACTGGACAAAATTCTCTCAGTGGATATCAGAGATTTGTGTATCACAGATGTCAAAACAGTCAGCTTCTTAACATATATGAACCTAAACTGCATTAGGATTAAACAAAAAAAAATTAACAAGTAATGCAAAATGACAAGCAATGCAAAAAATTACTAATCAAAGGAAGCTGTTGAGAAAAAAAATATGGTAGAAAAAAATTTTAGAACATGAGAGAGCCATTGTTTAATCATAAAAAGAAAAATTAATCAGAAATATAATTTTGAGTCCATATGCAACCTAACATAAGAAAAATTAAGATATGTAGTATATAAATTAATGGTGTTAATTGGAAATTAAAGTGATAGAAAAACTGATAGAAAAATTTGGATGACTAAGAGTAGAATTAAAAACAGAAAATATACCTTCTGAAACACTAGATATGAGAAAAGCAAAGTGAATAAATTCCCCATGAAAAGAGGCAGAATTCAGGGGAGTCTCAAAAGAAACAAGATGACAAAGGCAAAGCAATATGTGTTTTAAAACACATAAATAAGTTTATGTCCTGAGTGATGAGTCGTGTCTGAATTTTGCAACTCTATGGACTATAGCCTGCCAGGCTCCTCTGTCCATGGGATTTCCCAGGCAAGAATACTGGAGTGGGTTGCCATTTCCTACTCCAGGGCATCTTCCGGACCTAGGGATCAAATCTGAGACTCTTGCATCTGCTGCATTGCCAGGCAGATTTCTTTAATAAGAATGTTTATCTTTCTTATTAAATGACAGATACTATTAATGGGTCTAAACCAAAATTGAATTATATCTTAAGCAATATAAATAGACCCTAAACAGAGTACAACAATAAGATAAAAAAGATACTGGATTGGTCAAAAAGTTCCTTTATTGTTTCTAATGTAGGCAATTTTTAAAGTCTTTATTAGATTTGTTATAATACTGCTTCTGGTTTATGTTTTGTTTTTTTGGCTGTGAGGCAGATGGGCTCTCAGCTCCCTAACCAGGGATCAAACTCATACCCGTTGCATTGGAAGGTAAAGTCCTAACCACTGGACTATCAGGGAAATCATTCCTTTGGTTTTTAAGTAAAACTTAAAGACCTATTTTCCATTTTCACTAAGAACTTTACTGAACACTGTATTCACCTCTTTGTTTCACTACCTTCTACCATTTTTCAGGCAACTTCATAATTCCATCTTCCCAAGACTTTTTAGCTTTTTAAGCAAAGAACTGCTCCAGGTGCTTTTAACAGTCTTCTAGGGAACTGAATTTTTTTCCATTAAGAGAATTTTGTAAAGACCAAAATAAATGGACACCCAAAGGTGCAGGGTCTTGTGAACACAGGAGATGAAGTAGAACTTCACAGCCAAGCTGTAAGTTTTTGCCTGGTCATCAAAGAAACATGTGGTCTTCAGTATGCAGATGGAAAATTATCAGGGAATGTTTAACAGTGATTCCTGTGTGCTGTTTCCTATTTCTCTTGAGGTCTCTGTTTGAGAACCCCATGAACAGGATGAAAAGGCAAAATGATAGGATACCAAAAGAGGAACTCCCCAGGTCATTAGGTGCCCAATATGCTACTGGAGATCAGTGGAGAAATAACTCCAGAAAGAATGACAGGATGGAGCCAAAGCAAATACAATACCCAGTTGTGGATGTGACAGGTGATAGAAGCAAGATCCGATGCTGTAAAGAGCAATATTGCATAGGAACCTGGAATGTCAGGTCCATGAATCAAGGCAAGTTGGAAGTGGTCAAACAAGAGATGGTAAGGGTGAACATCGACATTCTAGGAATCAGCGAACTAAAATGGACTGAAATGGGTGAATTTAACTCAGATGACCATTATATCTACTACTGTGGGAAGGAATCCCTCAGAAGAAATGGACTAGCCATCATGGTCAACAAAAGAGTCCGAAATGCAGTACTTGGATGCAACCTCAAAAACGACAGAATGATCTCTGTTTGTCTCCAAGGCAAACCATTCAATATCACAGTTATCCAAGTCTCTGCCCCAACCAGTAACGCTGAAGAAGCTGAAGTTGAATGGTTTTATGAAGACCTACAAGACCTTTTAGAACTAACAGCTCAGAATATGTCCTTTTCATTATAGGGAACTGGAATGCAAAAGTAGGAAGTCAAGAAACACCTGGAGTAACAGGCAAATTTGGCCTTGGAATGCGGAATGAAGCAGGGCAAAGACTAATAGAGTTTTGCCAAGAAAATGCACTGGTCATAGCAAACACCCTCTTCCAACAACACAAGAGAAGACTCTACACATGGATATCACCAGATGGTCAACACTGAAATCAGATTGATTATATTCTTTGCAGCCAAAGATGGAGAATCTCTATACAGTCAACAAAAACAAAACCAGGAGCTGACTGTGGCTCAGATCATGAACTCCTTATTACCAAATTCAGACTGAAATTGAAGAAAGTAGGGAAAACCGCTACACCATTCAGGTATGACCTAAATCAAATCCCTTACGATTATACAGTGGAAGTAAGAAATAGATTTAAGGGCCTAGATCTGGTAGAT
>SJYW01035856.1:732266-778315 GCA_006410735.1 Raphicerus campestris | reverse complement strand
AAGTGGTCAAACAAGAGATGGTAAGGGTGAACATCGACATTCTAGGAATCAGCGAACTAAAATGGACTGAAATGGGTGAATTTAACTCAGATGACCATTATATCTACTACTGTGGGAAGGAATCCCTCAGAAGAAATGGACTAGCCATCATGGTCAACAAAAGAGTCCGAAATGCAGTACTTGGATGCAACCTCAAAAACGACAGAATGATCTCTGTTTGTCTCCAAGGCAAACCATTCAATATCACAGTTATCCAAGTCTCTGCCCCAACCAGTAACGCTGAAGAAGCTGAAGTTGAATGGTTTTATGAAGACCTACAAGACCTTTTAGAACTAACAGCTCAGAATATGTCCTTTTCATTATAGGGAACTGGAATGCAAAAGTAGGAAGTCAAGAAACACCTGGAGTAACAGGCAAATTTGGCCTTGGAATGCGGAATGAAGCAGGGCAAAGACTAATAGAGTTTTGCCAAGAAAATGCACTGGTCATAGCAAACACCCTCTTCCAACAACACAAGAGAAGACTCTACACATGGATATCACCAGATGGTCAACACTGAAATCAGATTGATTATATTCTTTGCAGCCAAAGATGGAGAATCTCTATACAGTCAACAAAAACAAAACCAGGAGCTGACTGTGGCTCAGATCATGAACTCCTTATTACCAAATTCAGACTGAAATTGAAGAAAGTAGGGAAAACCGCTACACCATTCAGGTATGACCTAAATCAAATCCCTTACGATTATACAGTGGAAGTAAGAAATAGATTTAAGGGCCTAGATCTGGTAGATAAAGTGCCCGATGAACTATGGAATGAGGTTCATGACACTGTACAGGAGACAGGGATCAAGACCATCCCCATGGAAAAGAAATGCCAAAAGGCAAAATGGCTGTCTGGGGAGCCCTTACTAATAGCTGTGAAAAGAAGAGAGGCAAAAAGCAAAGGAGAAAAGGAAGGGAAAGAGATGGGATTCTTGCATAGGATTTCCTTCATTAGCTTTTCCATATGGTGAAAGGGATTACCTACAACCCTCTTTTGATATGGGTTGCCTTTTGGCCTTATGGCCTCTATTGCTTCTTGTTTCCTAGGTAACTTGTAAAGCCTGGTCTTTTGATCTTTATCTGAAGAAGCTACCTTGTAATATGGTATACTCACACAGAATTCAATAAAGCACTCTTGTTCCTCCAGACTTGGGTCCCCATATCCTTCCATCTCTCTCTCTATTTCTGGCTGATTCCCTGGAGTATGAAGGCAGGATACGTAACCCAGGGAATGTTAGCCTCTTCCCTTCTTTCACTTTCTTATCGTCAACTCCGGACCACCAGGTTATGGTCCATTAAAGGACCCCAACAGAAAATTATGCATTTTCTGCTAATTTCAGATGCTTTTTGTTGAGTGCTGCATTTAGTTGGTCTAATTGGGAGCAGTACTCATCGGAATCAATTGTTTGATTTTTCTGGAAGAGTCATAAGGGAGGACTACCTTCTAATTCCACCATATATACAACATCACCTTCTTTGGATGAAGGCGAGACTTTGATATGTTTGTTGGTGGTTCATTTCTCTTGTGCCATGATCTCCTCCATTCCACATTATTGTACAGTATCCACTTTTCAGCACTAGTCACAATTTGCTTTAAAAACAGAATATTTTTTTACGCTTTGGTAGAGGATTGCATGCAGAAATACAATCAAGAAGGTTTTTTTATTTGCTTAACTTTTGTGGAACACAAACATCAAAGCTATTAACACAACCAAGCTAGTGCAAAAGATTTTCAACACTTGATTTAGATATTTTGAATATGTAGGTTATCTCCCACATGGTATTGTAAGACCTCGCGGCCTTTTCTCAGGATCTGTCGCTCCAAAGACCACAGTGACTCGAATTCGATGCAATAGGCAAGAGGATTTATTAGGCCGGCGCGCCAGGGTTCAGTCTCCTCGGAAGGAGTGAACCCGGATGCTAGTTACAGAATAGTTTTTATAAACTAAAAGCTGCAGGTAGGTATAGGTGGGTGGGGTGAGGACAATTTCAGCAAACTGATTGGTGGGCATAGTTTGACCTTTACAGAGATAGGTCTGGAAGTTACTAGGCTGAAATGGCTGATCTACCACCTCATACCCCGCGGCGGTTGGTCATTCTTCTAGAAAAGATTAACAAAAGAAACGATTACCTGGAGGGCCCCTTCCAAAGCCAGGAAATTAGACTATAGGTTATCAGATAAAGGACAGGTTCCTCCTCCATGAGTCATGACTAGCCCTTAAGAAACAGAACAAAGGGTTACTTTAAAATTTAACTTTTTCCCTTCAGTATAACTTTGATGATTGTCATTTAATGTCTGTGGGATTTGATCACTATTAATTTCAACTGGTCCACCTGACCGTGGAATAACATCCAGGAAAAAATCTATAGCAGGAAATTCCACAAACCACTCTTGATACATTTGATCAGCCAAAGCACCTTCTCTATACACTGCATTAGTATTTTTTGCATTTTAGTTGTGTTTTTACCTTTCTTGAAATAGTAATACATAATAAGCCAAACTATTGCTTTTCTCTTCCATCTTCAATATTAAAATAACTACATAAAATTCACTAATTTTAATAAGCTTTTTAAAAAAATGCACACTGATATGACAGCTGTCACAATACAATCTAACAAAATTGTTTAAAGTGAAGAGGTGGCAAGAATATATAGAACTATACAAAAAAGATCTTAATGACCCAGGTAACCACGATGGTGTGATCACTCATGGAGTCAGACATCCTGGAGTGTGAAGTCAAGTGGGCCTTAGGACGCATCACTATGAACAAAGCTAGTGGAGATGATGGAATTCCAGCTGAGTTATTTCAAGTCCTAAAAGATGTTGCTGTTAAAATGCTGCACTCAACATACCAGCAAATTTGGAAAACTCAGGAGTGGCCACAGGACTGGAAAAGGTCACCTTTCATCACAATTCCAAAAAAGGGCAAAGCCAAAAAATGCTAACTACCACACAATTGTACTCATTTCACACACCAGCAAAGTAACATTCAAAATTCTCCAAGCTGGATTTTAACAGTACATGAACAGTGAACTTCCAGATGTTCAAACTGGATTTAGAAAAGGCAGAAGAACCAAAGATCAAGTTGGCAACATGCTAGATCATAGAAAAAACAAGATAATTCCGGAAAAACACCTACTTCTGCTTATCTGACTAAAGTCTTTGACTCTGTGGGTCATAATAAACTGTGGAAAATTCTTCAAAAGATGGGAATGCCAAATCACCTTACCTGTCTCCTGTGAAACCTGTATGCAGGTCAAAAAGCAACAGTTAGAACCGGACACGAAACAATGGACTGGTTTAATTGGGAAAAGAGTATGTCAAGGCTGTATATTGTCACCCTGCTTATTTAACTCCTATGTAGAGTACATCATGCAAAATGCTGGGCTGGATAAAGTACAAGCTGGAATCAAGATTTCTCAAAGAAATATCAATAACCTCAGATATGCAGATGACACCACTTTTATGGCAGAAAGTGAAGAGGAACTAAAGAGCCTCTTGATGAAAGTAAAAGAGGAGAGTGAAAAAGCTGGCTTAAAACTCAACATGCAGAAAACTAAGATCATGGCATCTGGTCCCATCACTTTATAGCAAATATATGGGGAAACAATGGAAACAGTGAGAGACTTTATTTTCTTGGGCTCTAAAATCACTGCAGATGGTGACTACAGCCATGATATTAAAAGATGCTTGCTCCTTGGAAGAAAAGCTATGACCAACCTAGACAGCATATTAAAAAGCAGAGACATTACTTTGCCAACAAAGGCCCATATAGTCAAAGCTGTGGTTTTTCCAGTAGTCATGTGAGAGCTGGATGTGAGAGCTGGATCATAAAGAAGGCTTGATGCGTTTGAACTGTGGTGTTGGAGAAGACACTTGAGAGTCCCTTGGACTGCAAGGAGATCCAACCAGTCCATTCTGAAGGAGATTAGTCCTGGGATTTCTTTGGAAGGAATGATGCTGAAGCTGAAACTCCAGTACTTTGGCCACCTCATGTGAAGAGCTGACTCAGTGGAAAAGACTCCTGGGAAGGACTGGGGGCAGGAGGAGAAGGGGACGACAGGATGAGATGGCTAGATGGCATCACTGACTCGATGGACATTAGTCTGAGTAAACTCCGGGAACTGGTGATGGACAGGGAGGCCTGGCGTGCTGCGATTCATGGGGTCGCAAAGAGTCGGACACGACTGAGTGTCTGATCTGAACTGAACTTAACTGATGCAAAGGACAGTCCAACAAAGAGTTATCTGGCCCCAAATGTCAACAGTGTCAAGGCTGAGAAACACTGATCTAAACCAAAGTATTTAAGAATCTCGGCACAAGTAGAATCTAACAATCAAATGGAAAGGATTCTGTGTAAGGTAGGACTGCTGAGAAGAGTACATTGCATTTTTACTAACTTCAGGCCCTTTTGAAAGCAGATATCAAGCAACCTGTTCATGAAAAATGAATATCCTCTTTGAAGACTACTCAATTTATTCTATTTGCCTATCCTATCCAAGTGTGAAAGAAGTTAAGAGGGTTTTGATCAAAGAGTATGAACCTTCAAAATTGAATTTCAGTCAGGTGGAGAGGAAAGTCTTAATAACATCTACTAGCAGCTCCCACTTACAAATAGACTTTTAGAACCCATTTGTTCATCCACCTATTCAGTATTCATGTTTCAAGTTTGTACAGTGTTCAGAGCCACATCTTTTGATGATAGAGATGATTAGGCTTAGACCTTTTTCCCCAGCTAAGTGAGAACTGGGAAAAATAGGGACAAAAATGTTGGCTGGGTCACTAAGCTAATTCCCAACGCTTTTTAAACTTGAGATGAACCTGCAGTACAAGGTTGAACTGAATAAACCAAAAAGGATCCAACAAGGCTGGATAGCCAAATATTAAGAATTCATACGGAGGGAAAGAAAGCCATTCATGTAAAGCATGTACTTAATATCACATGTCATAAGGTCTCTACTTTTAGTCTCACAGTAACTCAACAATACAGTTGTTATTCCATTTCCTTTTACATATTTATTACATTTACATTACATACTCATTTCACATGCTAGCAAAGTAACGCTCAAAATTCTCCAAGCCAGGCTTCAGCAATACGTGAACCGTGAACTTCCTGATGTTCAAGCTGGTTTTAGAAAAGGCAGAGGAACCAGAGATCAAATTGCCAACATCTACCGGATCATCAAAAAAGCAAAAGAGTTCCAGAAAAACATCTATTTCTGCTTTATTGACTATGTCAAAGCCTTTGACTGTGTGGATCACAACAAACTGTGGAAAACTGTGAAAGAGATGGGAATACCAGACCACCTGACTTGCCTCCTGAGAAATCTCTATGCAGGTCAAGAAGCAACTGTTAAAACCTGAGATGGAACAACAGACTGGTTCCAAATTGGGAAAGGAGTATGTCCAGGCTGTATATTGTCACCCTACTTATTTAACTTATGTGGAAAGTACATCATGTGAAATGCCGGGCTAGATGAAGCACAAGCTAGAATCAAGATTGCCAGGAGAAATATTAATAACCTCAGATATGCAGATGACACCACTCTTTTATGACAGAAAGTGAAGAACTGAAGAGTCTCTTGATGAAAGTGAAAGGGGAGAATGAAAAAGCTGGCTTAAAACTCAACATTGAAAAAACTAAGATCATGGCATCTGGTCCTATCATTTAACGCCAAAGAGATGAGGAAACAGTGGAAACAGTGAGAGACTTTATTTTCTTAGGCTCCAAAATCACTGCAGATGGCGACTGCAGCCATGAAATTAAAGACACATGCTCCTTGGAAGAAAAGCTATGACCAACCTGCTGCTACTGCTGCTAAGTCGCTCCAGTTGTGCCCGACTTTGTGCGACCCCACAGATGGCAGCCCACCAGGCTCCCCCATCCCTGGGATTCTCCAGACAAGAACACTGGAGTAGGTTGCCATTTCCTTCTCCAATGCATGAAAGTGAAAAGTGAAAGTGAAGTCACTCAGTCGTGTCCGACTCTCAGCGACCCCATGGACTGCAGCCTTCCAGGCTTCTCCATCCATGGGATTTTCCAGGCAAGAGTACTGGAGTGGGGTGCCATTGCCTTCTCCATGACCAACCTAGACAGCATATTAAAAAGCAGACACATTACTTTGCTGATAAAGGTCCATCTAGTCAAAGCCACAGTTTTTCCATTAGTCATGGATGGATGTGAGAGTTAGACCATAAAGAAAGCTGATAACTGAAGAATTGATGCTTTTGAACTGTGGTGTTGAAGACGACTCTTGAGAGTCCCTTGGACTGCAAGGAGAGCAAAACAGGCAATCCTGAAGGAAATCAGACCTGAAAATTCTTTGGAAGGACTGATCCTGAAGGTGATGCTCTAATACTTTGGTCACCTAATGCAAATAACTGAGTCATTGGAAAAGCCCCTGATGCTGGGCAAGATTGAAGGTGGGAGGAGAAGGGGACGACAGAGGATGAGATGGTTGGATGGCATCACTGAGTTGATGGATATGAATTTGAGCAAGCTCCGGGAGTTGGTGATGGACAGGGAAGCCTGAGGTGCTGCAGTCCATGGGGTCCCAAGGAGTCGGATACAACTGAGCAACTGAATTGACTGACTCCATTTACAAATGAGGAACTTGAGACTTGGTGACTTTGAGTCACCTATCTTTGTTCAAAGAACTTAGAGGGGGGTGATGGGATTAAACCAAGTGTAGGGATTTGAACCCTAAGATTGATGATTTACCTACTACACCAAGGTTCAATATGATCTGCTCAGGAAAGCAGGCCAGGCATTCAGGCTAAGTTGCTTCAGTCATGTCTGACTTTTTGTGACTCTACAGACTGCAGACCACCAGGCTCCTCTGTCCATAGGATTCTCCAGGAAAGAACTGTGGAGTGGGTTACCATGCTCTCCTCCAGGGGATCCTCCTGACCCAGGGACTGAAACAGCATCTCTTGTATCTCTTGCACTGGTGGGTGGGTTCTTTACCACTAGTGCCACCTGGGAAGCCCCCAGGAAAGCAGCACCTGTCCATATCCCTGCATCCCTGCTCTACATGCAAGTGAAAACTCTGAAGATCAGGGGCTTGGGACCCGTTAAGAGGAAAGCATAACATAGAGAGGATCTGAATTCTCTCAGTTTGGGGAGAAGCTGTCTACTTCATGATGATAGACCTTCTTGTCCTCTCCACACCTTAATTTCCTTTCTACTTTCTTCTTTGTCCCATGGATTATTCAGAAGTTTTCAAATTCCAATTATTTGTCAATTTTAAGTTTTACCTTTTTGTTACTGACTTCTAATTTAATTGCATTGCTGCCAGAGAATGTGATTTTTGTGATGTTTTTTTTTTTTTAACCTGAGAGAGATGTTTTTAAAAATCTATTGCAGGTTGATTTATGAACTACCTTTAACCAATTTCTATAAATGGTACATGTACATTTCAGAAGAGTATGCTGCTCTAATTGTTGGGTATAAATGTGCATTATGTGGTTTCTAAGAGTGTACTTCACCTATTAATAATTAAAAACATGGTGAAATCTACATGTGGAGATACCTTTCTCTAGTTCAATGATTCTTTTCCTTTATATGTTATGAGGAGTAATTTATATACATTTTTAGAATTGCTGTATGTTCTCAGTGAATTGAACATCTTAGTCATGGCACAGTGTGGCAGCCATTAAAGTGGGGGGTCTCTCAGGTCTCCAGCTGCAGGGAGAATAACTGGCCCATCACCCTAGCTTCTGTGTCCTGAGATTCATCGCTGTGTTCATGAGGAGTCCACTTGTTTCAGAGGTTGCTCTCAGCCAGCTGACAGCCCTGATCCCAGAAGACATGAGACTCCAGATAATTTGACTTGTCAGATTTACCAAACTTTTCTGAGAAGTGAATGAACCACATTTTATAATTTTCCCTTTTGATTATCTGCCAAATCTCTATATATTTTTTTCACATTTTTTTCCTGCCAGCTTTTCTCTGAGCTTCCTGGATCTATGGTTTGGTGTCTGTCATTAGTTTCGGGAAATTCATGGACATTATTATTTCAAATATATCTTCTCTATTTTCTTCTCCTTTTGGTATTTCAATTATATTCTACATATATTATACCTTTGCTGCTGTTCCATAATTCTTACATATTTTAGTCTGGTGATTTTTATCTGTGGTGGTGATTCTTGTCTTAAATATTTATTTTCATGTGCATTTCAGTTTGGGAATTTTCTATTGACGTGGCTTTAACTCTGACTCTTGCCTTGATGATGACCAGTTTACTGATGAGCCCATTGAAGCATTTTTAATTTGTTACTGTTTTTGATTTCCAGCTTTTCCTTGTGATTCATTCCTAGAGATTCCATCTCTATTACATTACCATATATTCTTACATGTTGTGTACTTTTTCTATTGCAGTTCATAAACATGTTAATCATAGTGATTGTAGTTTTCTATATCAATCATGGTGACTTGTAGTTTTCTCTATGGTAACTGCAGAATCTGAGTAATATGAGTCTGGTTCTGATACTTGCTTTATCTCTGTAGACTATTTTTTCTTATCTTTCAAGCATTTTTTTGGAAAGTTGAACATGATTATGATATTGTGATTTATAAGAAATGCATATTTTGGTCTTCATCCTGGCTCCTTCCCAGAGCTCCAAAAACCTTCATAATGTCCTAGCAATAAAGGTGTCAGTAGCATCTTTTAATATTTTGTTCTTGACTCTAGTTTCTAAATTCCTTGAAATTTTCTGAGTGAAAGGAGCATATTATTTTAATGAAGAAATTCCTTGTGGGCTCTTAGATAGCTTCCAGTTGGGAGCTGGTCATCAGAAAGACCAAGCCATGATAACAAACTTGGGAGTTTTCAGCCCTACTTCCTATCCTCACCAGAGGGCAAAGGAGCTGGAATCTGAGTTAATAACCTACATGATCATGCCTATGTGATGGAGTCTCCATAAAAATCTCTGGGCTGTGAGGTTCAGAGAGTTTCTGGGATAGTGAACAAGCTGACACACTGGTATGTCCAGAGGAGGCATGGAAGCTCTGCCGCTTCCTCTATACTTTGCCCTGTGCACCTCTTCCAACTGGATGCTCCTGAGTTGTATCATTTTTATAATAAAATGGTAAACATGTTGCCCTGAGTTCTCTGAGCCATTCTAGCATGTTATCAACCCCAATGGGATGGTCAGTGGAATCCTGATTTATAATGTCAGTCAGAAGTACAGGTGCCTGGGACTTGTGATTGGCATCTGAAGTGAGGCAGTCTTGAGGAAATGAGCCCGTAACTTGTGGAATATGGTGCTAATTCCAGGTAGATAGACAGTGTTAGAACCAAACTGAATGGTACACATGGCTGCTGTTTAAGACTTGACTGATGTGGTAAAAGACACTCACATTTAGTGGTCAGAAGTACTGATGTTAGAGGAAATGATGAGTCTTTTCCTTTCAGTGTATTGGGCAATAGGGAGTGAGGTAAACAGGTTGTATGTTAATCTGGCTAGGAGTTGGTTGTATTTGTTAGTTCCAGAAGCTTCCATTTCCTGTAGTGTCCTTGTTTTTGTCTCCCCTGTTGTCTCTGGGTTTCCCTAACAACTCCTTAAATAGAATGTGTCTTTAGCTCTTTCAGCTGAAATGCACTGTTATCTTACTCGATCCCTGTTGAGGTATTGGGAACATAAGAATTCTATACTCTTAACGATTAAATATGTCTTTTAGTGGGTCTATGTTCTTGGGCTGTAACCATCATGAGCACATCTCAGCTTTTTTCACTTCCCTTAGATGAGACAGAAGGTTCCTGAGTGTAAGAGTTGGATAATTATCCTTTCCTCCGGTCAGATAAGGACCTGTCAAGTCCTTTCCCTTGGAGAGTGCACCTCTGCTATAGAGAATGCTCTGTACATATTTCAAAAAGGTACACTGTTCTCCTCCCTCTATCAGAAACACCAGGAGACTTTTCTTTACTCTTTATCATGAGAACTTGATGGTACTCCTGGAAGCATATTTATAAAAATGTCGGGTCTACATTAAGATTAGGTACTCCAGAGTTTTCACGCTGAATCTCATCTGCATTCACCCTCCAGCAATTTGTCAAAATGACTGTTTAAGCTTTCCCACTAGTTGATGGCTCCAGAAATATCTGATCCACATAGGCTGAAACTTGGCTGTGTTTCTCCATTTCAAATGAGAGTCTCTGTATTTGCCTGTCTTTCCAGAGTGCAGGGTGGTGTTTTGTCCTGACTTTAATTTTTTGATGAATCTGAAGAAAGTCATTTATTTTCAGTTTGTCAGTTTTCCCCTTGTTCTAAGGGTGAGAGTAACAATTTTCAAGCTCTTTACAAGTTGGAACTGAAGCCTGATGCTGCCTCTTGCTTTCAGAGCATTTTTACTTGAGATGAACTAAAAAAAACTACTAATTCTTGGCTTCTTGTTTGATTCAAGTAATACCATATTTGGATGATAGTATTAATAAGCTGTTATCTTTTTTAAAATTTGAGCTTCTCTCATCAGTGCAATGTGATCTATTTGATCTATTTTAAAATATAGTTACACTATATTTTTTTTAATCTTGAAGAAAGAACATTAGAGAAGTCAGTTTACTTTGAAACAAAAAAAGGCAATGATAGTGTTTTAGCAACTATAAAGGAGATTTGAACATCCAGTGAATTAGCTACATTTGAATATGGAGAGACAACCTTATAAGTTTCATTTGTTCACTCTTTGAGTACAATAATGGATGTTGGCACAGTCATTTTCTTTGTGAAAGATCAGTAGCCTGAAATACACTGAAAAATACATCCATCTCAATGTTCAGAATTCCTCATAAAATGTTAGAGCTGGAAATAATTACACAGCTTAATTTCTCAAAACTCATCATCTTGTAGAAGAAAAAACTGAAACCAAGGTAAGGTACCTGATTAATATTCCTCCCCAGACAGAATAAGGATTAGAATCCAGGCTTCCCTGGCAGCTCAGATGGTAAAGAATCTGTCTGCAATGCAGAAGACCTGGGTTTGATCCCTGGGTCAAGAAGATACCCTGAAGAAGAGAATGGAAACCCACTCCAGTATTCTTGCCTGGAGAATTCCATGGACAGAGGAGCCTGACTGAGTAGGATACGATCCTCTCTCCCAGCTTCTCAGTACTGCTATGCTAGGCAAAATGCTCTAGGGAGCCACAAAACAAAAAACTCTTCTTCCTATCTCAAGTCAATAACCACTGAGTTTCCCATGATACTGGCAAAACCAGAGATAATGAAATGTCCATATTTGGGGGATATATTTCTTTTAGAACATGTAAATATTTTTGAATGGGTTTTTAATGTTTGAAAATGCCAAGAACACTCTCCATTGGAAGAAAATCTCTTTAAACAAAATTTTACAAAGGACAAATGAATATTTTATTCAAGATTTATACATTTTAATATCATCCTTAAAATAGCAAATGCTAATTACTCAGCCTACTCTGGCATGTTTTTAATTCACAAAGACAGGGAAAATGAAACAGATAAAGCAACAATTGGCTTAAATGGAACACATCTGGAGTTGAAGGACCAGAATGACTTTAATCATATTTATATTGCCTCACAATTGGGCTACTTATGGGCTAGTTGGTTGCCTCAAATTTTTATAATCTTTAAATAATAATTAATTCACAATAGGCTAACCTTGATCATCATTTGGATAAAGCTAGATTTTACTTTAAGTGCATTATTTCATGGCAAGTAATTTTAGAGTTCCTAGGTTTCTAGGCTTTCAGAGTTAGGACATAGGCTAGGGCCAATGGTAATAAGGTTAAAGCACCATTATTAAGGAATGACAATTTCAGACACTGAATGAAGAGCATGGTAAGAGTTGTTAAATACAGTTCCTTTAGGATCTCAGGAACACTGCATCCCATTGTCAATACAACCCGCTTCCAATGAGAAAGAGCCATTTGAGGCTGAGTGCTGAAGAATTGATGCTTTTCAAACTGTGGTGCTGGAGAAGGAGATCAAACTAGTCAATCGTAAAGGAAATCAACCCTGAATATTCAGTGGAAGGACTAATGCTGAAGCTGAAGCTCCAATATTTTGGCCACCGGATGTGAGGTGCTGACTCACTGGAAAAGACTCTGATGCTGGGTAAGATTGAAGGCAGGAGTAGAAGAGTATGGTAGAGGATTAGATAGATGGTTGGATGGCATCACCTACTCAATGGACATGAGTTTGAAAAAACTCTAGGAGATGGTGAAGGACAGGGAAGCCTGGCATGCTGCAGTCCATGGGGTCACAAAGAGTTGAACACGACTGAGCAACAGAAGAACAACACTATTAATCAGGGTAGAATAAGAGAAAGGCTTCCCTGGTGGTTCAGACAGTAAAGCATCTGCCTACAATGCNGAAACAAAAAAAGGCAATGATAGTGTTTTAGCAACTATAAAGGAGATTTGAACATCCAGTGAATTAGCTACATTTGAATATGGAGAGACAACCTTATAAGTTTCATTTGTTCACTCTTTGAGTACAATAATGGATGTTGGCACAGTCATTTTCTTTGTGAAAGATCAGTAGCCTGAAATACACTGAAAAATACATCCATCTCAATGTTCAGAATTCCTCATAAAATGTTAGAGCTGGAAATAATTACACAGCTTAATTTCTCAAAACTCATCATCTTGTAGAAGAAAAAACTGAAACCAAGGTAAGGTACCTGATTAATATTCCTCCCCAGACAGAATAAGGATTAGAATCCAGGCTTCCCTGGCAGCTCAGATGGTAAAGAATCTGTCTGCAATGCAGAAGACCTGGGTTTGATCCCTGGGTCAAGAAGATACCCTGAAGAAGAGAATGGAAACCCACTCCAGTATTCTTGCCTGGAGAATTCCATGGACAGAGGAGCCTGACTGAGTAGGATACGATCCTCTCTCCCAGCTTCTCAGTACTGCTATGCTAGGCAAAATGCTCTAGGGAGCCACAAAACAAAAAACTCTTCTTCCTATCTCAAGTCAATAACCACTGAGTTTCCCATGATACTGGCAAAACCAGAGATAATGAAATGTCCATATTTGGGGGATATATTTCTTTTAGAACATGTAAATATTTTTGAATGGGTTTTTAATGTTTGAAAATGCCAAGAACACTCTCCATTGGAAGAAAATCTCTTTAAACAAAATTTTACAAAGGACAAATGAATATTTTATTCAAGATTTATACATTTTAATATCATCCTTAAAATAGCAAATGCTAATTACTCAGCCTACTCTGGCATGTTTTTAATTCACAAAGACAGGGAAAATGAAACAGATAAAGCAACAATTGGCTTAAATGGAACACATCTGGAGTTGAAGGACCAGAATGACTTTAATCATATTTATATTGCCTCACAATTGGGCTACTTATGGGCTAGTTGGTTGCCTCAAATTTTTATAATCTTTAAATAATAATTAATTCACAATAGGCTAACCTTGATCATCATTTGGATAAAGCTAGATTTTACTTTAAGTGCATTATTTCATGGCAAGTAATTTTAGAGTTCCTAGGTTTCTAGGCTTTCAGAGTTAGGACATAGGCTAGGGCCAATGGTAATAAGGTTAAAGCACCATTATTAAGGAATGACAATTTCAGACACTGAATGAAGAGCATGGTAAGAGTTGTTAAATACAGTTCCTTTAGGATCTCAGGAACACTGCATCCCATTGTCAATACAACCCGCTTCCAATGAGAAAGAGCCATTTGAGGCTGAGTGCTGAAGAATTGATGCTTTTCAAACTGTGGTGCTGGAGAAGGAGATCAAACTAGTCAATCGTAAAGGAAATCAACCCTGAATATTCAGTGGAAGGACTAATGCTGAAGCTGAAGCTCCAATATTTTGGCCACCGGATGTGAGGTGCTGACTCACTGGAAAAGACTCTGATGCTGGGTAAGATTGAAGGCAGGAGTAGAAGAGTATGGTAGAGGATTAGATAGATGGTTGGATGGCATCACCTACTCAATGGACATGAGTTTGAAAAAACTCTAGGAGATGGTGAAGGACAGGGAAGCCTGGCATGCTGCAGTCCATGGGGTCACAAAGAGTTGAACACGACTGAGCAACAGAAGAACAACACTATTAATCAGGGTAGAATAAGAGAAAGGCTTCCCTGGTGGTTCAGACAGTAAAGCATCTGCCTACAATGCGGAGACCCGGGTTCAATCCCTGGGTCGGGAAGATCCTCTGGAGAAGGAAATGGCAACCCACTCCAGTACTCTTGCCTGGAAAATACCATGGACGGAGGAGACTGGTAGGCTACAGTCTACGGGATCACAAAGAGTTGGACAGGACTGAGCGACTTCACTTTCACCTTCAGGGCTGTCAAAAGAGATAGTGCCTGGGGCTTAGAACATAGATGTCTCACCTAGTTGTACATTTACCTTCACTTTCACCAGACTCAAAATTATTTCATTGGTGTGGCACCATTCTACAACCCACAGAATTTTTACACATTATTCACTGTCCATGAATTGACTTATTTGCTGATTTCTGAAATTCTCTCTTTGGAGGTTCATTTGTTTGGCTTTATGTAAATCCCATTATCAGTTATTCATACATTAGCATAAATAATTACAGCATCTTGATTAAGGCTGATTAAACTTTCGATTCATCAAAGAGAAATGCAGATACTCTGGATATATTATTTTCCTTTACCTTATAAACAGTGCCTTTAGCATGCTATTAGATAAGGTTTTCTCAGAACCCAACAACTAGATTGTTGTATAGGAAGACCTATTTTGTTAGAAAGATAATTTAGTGAATTTTAAGCTTTTATTTATTTATTTTTTATTCTAAACATTTTAAGGCTATATAATTTTAAGCCATACAATACTGACTTCAGGTGAATAAGTTCTCCAATATAAAGAAGCTTAATGGCTGGGTTCTGTTTGGAAAGTGCATGTAGGTCCCAAATATCTTTATCTTTTTATTAATTTGCTATTTCTCATCTATTATGTAGCCTTCTCCTCAGATATCTTTTAAAACTCCAGCTTTATTAATATTTAGTCAAATTGATTGAGTGCTGGATTCAACTAAAGTTTTCATTTTTCCATGACAGTAGGATAGAGAGACAGGGGACCAAGGAACTTGAGGGTGTAAACATCAGTCAGGTTCAACCAGAGAAACAGAACTGGTATGATGTACATCATCATACATATGATGTGATACATATTATATATGTACATATGTACAAGTCATATATATTACATATAAATATGTAGTATGTGTATATATGTATATACTACAAGGAATTGGCTTATGTGATTGCGAGATCTCGCTAAACAAGCCCAAAACTGCCACACTTCTGCAGGCAGTGTGGAAGGGAAGATCCTGTCCTGGTTGGGCTGGAACCCACTGCACAAGCTGAAGCTGTTGTCCACAGGCAATCAAAAAATAAGACTTTAAATAGGATAGAACTTTGTGGGCATGGTCAGAAGCTGTTGTCCACAGGTAAAATTTCTTCTATACCTTGGAGACATGTCAGTCTGACTTTTAAGGCCTTCTAATAGATTTAGTCAGGCCCACTCATAGTATTCAGGGTAAAACACCCTACCTAAAGTTAGCTGTTTAAGGACTTTAGTTTCATTTTCACAAATTTCCATAGCAACATGTAGGTTAGTGTGCTATCAAATAACTGGGGACTGTAGTCTAGCTAAACTGACATATCACATAAGTCATCACAGTGTATAAAAAGGAGGAGTCATAGTGATGGGCCATAAGACCTTATAAATTGAAAATGAAAGTTGCTTAGTCATGTCCAGCTCTTTGCAACCCCATAGACTATAGAGTCCATGGAATTCTCTAAGCCAGAACACTGGAGTGGGTAGCTTTTCCCTTCTTCAGGGGATCTTCCCAAACCAGGGATTGAACCCAGGTCTCCCACATTGCAGGCAGATTCTTTTCCAGCTGAGCCACCAGGGAAGCCCAAGAATACTGGAGTGGGTAGCTTATCCCTTCTCCAGCAGATCTTCCCAACCCAGGAATCCAACTGGGGAATCCTGAATTGCAGGTGGATTCTTTACCAACTGAGCTGTCAGGGAAGCACAGGACCTTATAAAGGTATCCTCTAAAGATATGACAATTTCTTTCTAATATCTTCAACCCTTTCTTTCTGGAACTTTTTCTTAATGATCCTTATTTTTTTCTGGCCACATCATGAAACTTGTGGGATCTTACTTCCCGACCAGGGACTGAACCCACGCCACTGCAGTGAACGGATGAGTCCTAACCACTAGACCAAGAGGGAATTCCCTAATGTTTCTTTATTATCAAGTCTTTTAATTAAAAATAAGCATCTCTCTTGCTTCACAGTACTGTCTTAACTTCTTCCTAATTCTTCCCTTTATTTCAGATGCAAATCTCTTTATAAATTTTCCCACCTCACATCAATTGCTTGATGGAATTGCATATAGAGGCAATTGTTTTTGAAATATTCTCACTCATCATTACAGACATGATCTGCAGGGGTTGAGGCTTTCATCCCTGACTGGGGAACAAAGATCTCACATTGCTGTGTGGCACAGCCAAAAACAAACAAAACAACCAACCTGCTCATCAACTCCTGTCACCATTTTAATTGACTTGGTGGTAGAAGTACTACACTGAAGTAAATAATAAATATAATAAAGGGGACTCCACAGAAATAAACACATGGATTACTTGAAAAGCAGTAAAGAAAAAAGGAATAAAATATGTGAAGAAGGAAAGATAAAACTTCAAAAGTGTCATTATCCCAAATGTTACAGTCTTCTATACCAAAAAGCCTACGATGCTCACAGACCTAAAGAACAGACTGTTGGTTGCCAAGAGGGAGGGTTTGGGGAAGGATGGAGTAGGAGGTTGGGGTTAGCAGATGTATGTTTTTACGTACAGAACAGATAAATGACAAGGTCCTACTGTATAGCACAGTAAACTATATTCAATATCCTATGATAAACCATAATGGAAAAGAATATATTAAAAAAGAATACATATATATGTATAACCAAATCAATCTGTTATATAGCAGAAATTAACACAATGTTGTAAATCAACTATACTTCAATAAAAAAAAATTTAGAGGCTTGTGAATCTAAAGACAAATAAATGGTATTTATGGAGTTGGCCAAAATATTGGTTTGCATTTTTCTATAAGGTATTATGGAAGTGTCCAAATGAACTTTTTGGCTAACTCAATAGAGCTTAGCAAAAGTTATTAAGAAAATATATCAATTTTGGCAACCCCCAAATTGATTTCATTTATATTACCCAGAAACAAATAGTTGAAAATACAATGTTTGAAATGATACTATTTACTTTAAATATCAAAGAAATAAAGTACTGAAGACTAAAGTTAACAAATTATAAGGCCTTTTTAGAGGTCTCAAAACTGTTAAAAAGCAGACCTATAGAATATTATACTCAATGAAGTAAGGCAGACAGGAAAAGACAAATACTATATATACCACATATATGTGGAATCTAGAAACAATACAAATGAGTCTATACACAAAACAGAAATAGACTCTCATATACAGATGACAAACTTATGATTACCAAAAGAAGAGGGAGCAGGGGAGGGGCAATTAAATGGAATTAACAAATACAAACTACTATACTTAGATAAGCAACAAGGATTTACTATATAGCATTAGTATTAGAATTCAGTATCTCTTAATAAACTGCAATGAATATAAGCTGAAAGGAATAACCAAATCACTTTGCTATACACCTGAAACTAACACAATATTATAAATACTTCAATAAAAAAGAAAAGTTTAAATAAATGAAGACATAAATCACGTAAATAGAAAAAATATTCACCGTATAAGCTTGCTTATTATCTTTGAATATGTAAGTTTGATGCTATCCAACTTGAATTCTAACTGGGATTTTGTGCTTTCAGGTCCTCACTGAAGGACCAGGAAAAATACCTTATTCTAAGATCAGGGGAATTAAGTAGCTGGGGGTTGGTAATTCTGTCACAATCAGCTTCTAATGTTTGATAATTAAAAGAAATATAATCTTCCCAAATGTCCATTCAAACTCAATGAAATATTTAAAGTTCAGCTGCTGCTGCCGCTAAGTTGCTTCAGTCATGTCTGACTCTGTGCGACCCCATAGACGGCAGCCCACCAGGCTCCCCTGTTCCTGGGATTCTCCAGGCAAGGACACTGGACTGGGCTGCCATTTCCTTCTCCAATGCATGAAAGTGAAAAGTCAAAGGGAAGTCACTCAGTCGTGTCCGACTCTTTGCAACCCTATGGACTGCAGCCTACCAGACTCCTCCATTCGTGGGATTTTCCAGGCAACAGTACTGGAGTGGGGTGCCATTGCCTTCTCCGTTAAAGTTCAGCATCTGGTGAAAACCTTAGGACAGATTTGTCACAGGCCTTCTAAAATCTTCTTTCTCCCCACCACACTCACTTCTTCCAACCTGAGGTATTTGCTTAAATCTCATCCCTTAGCACCACCCTGACTAAGGAGTTCAGATATATATCCATTTATGGCTTCTCGCATCTTCATCTAGAAGAATTTTCCTTTTAAATTCACTTTATTTAAATATATTTATTCATGCTGATTTACAGCAATGAAATCTGTCTGTAATATAGATGAGACAAAAAGTCTTTTCTTTTTAAACTTATTTTAATTATAAAAACTCAGAACTTGAAGCATTTTTTGTGACTTAGCAAAAATGTAAATTGGTTTAGCCTTTTATAGTCTCCTGTCTTGTGGCTGAGATTTAAGAGCCATCACATCAACCACTAGGCAGAATCTCCTGGACTCTTAAAATATGAAACCATAAACATCTCTTAAAGAATATACTCATTTCTCTGTAATTTGGTTTTACCATCAGGTAATGGAAATGGCAAATTGAAAAGCAGAGACGTTACTTTGCCAACAAAGGTCCGTCTAGTCAAGACTATGGTTTTTCCATTAGTCATGTATGGATGTGAGAATTGGACTATAAAGAAAGCTGAACACAGAAGAACTGATGCTTTTGAACTGTGGTGTTGGAGAAGACTCTTGAGAGTCCCTTGGACCGCAAGGAGATCCAACCTGTCCATCCTAAAGGAGATCAGTCCTGAGTGTTCATTGGAAGGACTGATGTTGAAGCTGAAACCCCAATACCTGGGCCACCTGATGCGAACAGCTGACTCATTTGATGCTTGGAAAGACTGAAGGCAGGAGAAGGGGACGACAGAGGATGAGATGGTTGGATAGCAACACCGACTCAGTGGACGTGGGTTTGGGTGAACTCCGGGAGTTGGTGATGGACAGGGAGGCCTGGCGTGCTGTGGTTCATGGGGTTGCAAAGAGTCGGACATGACTGAGTGACTGAACTGAACTGAATAGAAATGGTGGGCTTCTCAGGTAGTACAGTGGTAAAGAACCTACCTGACTATGCAGGAGATGCAAGAGACGTGGGTTTGATTTCTGGGTTGGGAAGATGCCTGGGGTAGGAAATGGCAACCCATTCCAGTATTTTTGCCTGGATAATCCCATGGATAGAGTGGTCTGGCAGGCTACAGTCCATGGGGGTGGTGAAGAGTCAAAGACAACTGAGCAACCGAGAATGCACATGCATGTACAACAGAGATAATGGTATTTGTTATTTCTCATAGGATTATTGTGCAGCTCAAATTTTTGAAAAAGTCATAAACCACCATATATACAAGCAGTGTTAAATGGAGTTAAAAATTTAGATGACTTCAAATATAGGTTAAAAGGGAATCATTTTCAAAACTTTTATGTGTAATTTGGAATCTCTTAAAAAACAGAATAGAAGGTAGAAGTGCCCAAGTCTAAGTGTATCTTCATTCACATGAAAATACAATATGAGGCATATCAAGAGCATAGAGAACATTTTAGGGTGAACTCACAGAATAAAAAAAGAGTTTCTAAAGCAACTGTCTCTAAACAGATGACCAAAAACAAGGAAATGAACAAATATGATTTAAAGCACATGGGTGTGGCACAGTAAGAATTACTGGAAAAAGACTAGACATGATTAGAGAAAGATAGTCTTACAGTGAATGAAATCAAATAATTTGATTATATATCCTTCAAATGGAATTATTTTGCTCTCCACTTGGAGAATGTGGTTTTATTAATGATTTTCTAAAAGCAGGAATGCCTCAAAATAAGCTCTGAGAAAACAGAATAGGAGGTGGCAGCCCTCAAACATAACCACGCTCAACTGTGTTCACGTGGTTTGTCTGATTAGAAGCCTCTTGCTCTTAGAAGCCAACTTTAGTAGATGTTCTTGATGACCTACTCAGATTACATTTACCAATTTACCATATTCATTTTGTAGTTTGGGCTACCAAAGGCTCACAGATGCTCCTTCTCTGGTCTCAAAATTGCCTTTTACCATATGGAAGCCAGAGCCTACCTTCACTTTAGCCAATAACTTCTCTATGTGGGTTTCAAAAAGAAAAAAAAAACAACACTGAGGCCGTTGGTTTTGGTGGGATATTTACTGTGTCACTATTCATGTTCCAGAACTCCTTGTGAGCTTGGGCCAAAACTACACTCTTGCTGCCATAACCTCCCTTCCCTACCCCTCCCACAGAACCCCCATACCCCAACCCCCACATCTTACCCTGCTTCCTTCACTTGCTCCTGAGTACACTTAATAATTAACACCAAAACAAGAATCCCTGTGTCAAGACTTGTTTCTAAGGAATCCAACCTAAGATACCATATCAAGGATGGCCATATGCTATTTAGTGTCCTAAACTTCACTATAACCAAAATGAGGAATCTTTGGTTTCAATACACTTTGTAAAATTTTCTAACATGGAGGGAAACATATGTTGAAAACTGAGCAAGCGTTCCATTCTACCAAATTGCAAGTCCCCTATAACTGAGCAAAACTTGTTACAAAGATGCCTTTCAAGAGATAAATGTCTCTTCTTTTGTGATGGTAACTTTTCTAGGAAAAAGAAAATTACCCTGAACAACATATTGAATACCATTTGTTCACCAAAGATGTGTCTAATGGGTATTTTGCACTGCAATTTTATCACAAAGTTTATAACATATCTAGGCATTTGCCAAAGTTTTAAATCATGGCTTGCCTTCTTTATATACTATCTCATAAAGAACAAGGTATAATAAATTCTTAGCAGTAATATTTCCCACATCATTCTTTCCAAGTGGTGAGATGATTGTGTGATCAGTGACTCATAAAATGGGGGTTTCAAGCATGTTACTGCCTCTACCTTTCTAACCTGATACTGTAAAAAGTTGCTTTAACATTTTAGGGTCTCAAGTTCTCACTAAATGACACTATTTGTCTTTCATTGTTTTAATTCATTATGCTTTATATTTATATCACTTATATGTTAGTGGGGTTTCCCTGGGAGCTCAGTGGTAAAGAACCCACCCGCCAATGCAGAAGCCGCAGGAGATGAAGGTTCAAACCCTGGGTCGGGAAGATCCCTGGAGAAGGAAATGGCAACCCACTCCAGTACTCTTGCCTGGGAAATCCCACGGACAGAGGAGCCTGGTGGCCTAGAGTCTATGGAGTCACAAAGAGTCAGACACGATTGCGCACACAAACACACAAAGTTAAAGTTTACCAACATTTGATTTATAACATATGTGAAGTGTTTGGAAATGGATGTACTATCCATGCAAAGTTATGAGGAAAAAAATAAATGTTACCAAAAGCTTTGAGAAAGAAAATTTAACACACAGAAAAGTCAATTCTTAAAGACTCCCCCTCTGAAACATTAATAGTCTAATAGAACTAATTATCTGAAAGCNTTTACAATATGAGAAAATAAATATTTATTGTTAAAAAAGCAAAGAATAAAATCAGACAAAATATTAGGTGTGGTATCCTTGAGTAATAAGGATTAAGAAGTTAAATTTACTTCAAATAAATTTTTCTGTATGTTCCAATTTGTCTCCATAGAATATGCTTATAGTTTATAATCAAGAATTAGCTTACTGAAAACAGATGAAATAAAATGATAGAAGCCTTTAAAGACTACAGTTCAGAGTGCTATGGAAAAGGAAAAAAATGTATATAGTTATAAAAGCACTCTGCTTTAAATTTTAGGGAGCTGGGAGTCCTAGCTCAAAGACATTTAAGCTCTGGATATGGCTGCTATTTGTGAATTCTGCTCTCGTTTTTAATTCATGGGTAAAATTAGATTTTTATTACTGTCGACTTCTCATTTTCTATTCTACCACCTTTCCCCTTCTGTCATCTTCCTGCTTTCCTTCTGTTCCATTTCTCCTAGGATTTGGAAACAAACTCTTAAATGAAGTTTGGTTACAAACTTGAGGTATTTGGTTATTCCATTTTGAAAAGCTTAAACATGGTTCTAGGAAAACCATTTATTTTGATCAAAATGATAAATGTGAAATAAACCCTTCCTATTATATATTTTTAATTACATGATAAGTCTGTTAGTTCTTCCTACTTGTACCCAATATAAAAGAAGCCTCAGGAAACCAAGTTCCTTTCCCAAGATTGCTTTCAGATAATTAGTTCTATTAGACTATTAATGTTTCAGAGGGGGAGTCTTTAAGAATTGACTTTTCTGTGTGTTAAATTTTCTTTCTCAAAGCTTTTGGTAACATTTATTTTTTTCCTCATAACTTTGCATGGATAGTACATCCATTTCCAAACACTTCACATATGTTATAAATCAAATGTTGGTAAACTTTAACTTTGTGTGTTTGTGTGCGCAATCGTGTCTGACTCTTTGTGACTCCATAGACTCCTGTCTCTTATACACATCTTAGAACCATGTTTAAGCTTTTCAAAATGGAATAACCAAATACCTCAAGTTTGTAACCAAACTTCATTTAAGAGTTTGTTTCCAAATCCTAGGAGAAATGGAACAGAAGGAAAGCAGGAAGATGACAGAAGGGGAAAGGTGGTAGAATAGAAAATGAGAAGTCGACAGTAATAAAAATCTAATTTTACCCATGAATTAAAAACGAGAGCAGAATTCACAAATAGCAGCCATATCCAGAGCTTAAATGTCTTTGAGCTAGGACTCCCAGCTCCCTAAAATTTAAAGCAGAGTGCTTTTATAACTATATACATTTTTTTCCTTTTCCATAGCACTCTGAACTGTAGTCTTTAAAGGCTTCTATCATTTTATTTCATCTGTTTTCAGTAAGCTAATTCTTGATTATAAACTATAAGCATATTCTATGGAGACAAATTGGAACATACAGAAAAATTTATTTGAAGTAAATTTAACTTCTTAATCCTTATTACTCAAGGATACCACACCTAATATTTTGTCTGATTTTATTCTTTGCTTTTTTAACAATAAATATTTATTTTCTCATATTGTAAAAATATGCTTAATGCTCCTTCCAGTTAGTTATTTCATAAATACTTTATGTAATTTGCTTGTATTTCTTGTTGATTTTTCAGTATCATAAATAATAATAGCATTGAGATTTTGACATAAAGTCATTTTCTTCTGAATTTGCCATTATTTCTTAGGAAAGATTGGGAGGTTATCAGATCAGGAAATATGGATGTTTTGAAGGCTCTGAGTTTATGGTGCCAAATAATTTTCTCAAATTTCTTTTTACTGAGGACTAAGGTACCTGTCTTTGAAATAGAACGACTATAAAGATAACTGAATACCCTGCGTTTTATTATGACTTTGTAACTCGCAGTTGTGCTGGTTGGATGCAGCCTTTCTTAGCAAGGCCTGATGGGATGTACAGAGCAATGACTGAATATTACACAGGTGCAGAACAGCAGACATTCCTGATGAAAGATACTGGCTTCCCCTTTTATTTTTCCAGCTCTCATGCAGGTCATCTCAGTGTAAATCAGAATGTGATTGTGACTAAAGCTAATAAAGCTGTTTTAACCCTTAAGTTTGTCTGATATCAGAATTCCCAAATGTTGGGTCAGTAATTTGTGATATTTGAAAACAAAAACAAGCAAACAAACAAAAAACCATGTCCCATGTATTCCAGTTCTGCCTCAGCACTGAAGCTGTCTGGGTGATACTAGGAAAGTAATTTAAACCCTCAATACTTTGAGTTGTTCATATTATAAGAAGAAATTCTTGGACTTGGTAAGTTTCAAGACCCTTCAAACTATTTTTAAAAGGCTATTACTCTCATCACATATTTAAAGTACATGTGCTGGTATCTTCCTCCCAGAAAGCTCTTCAAATTAACCTCCTTTCTTATTCATAACCAGATTTGGCTGTAAGGGCACCTGTGATTAAAAACCTAAAATGTTTCTTAGCATCCTTCTAGACTCCTGTTCAAATCTCTTCCCCAGCAACTGACGTCTAATAGTCTGCTGCTGCTGCTAAGTCACTTCAGTTGTGCCCGACTCTGTGCGACCCCATAGACAGCAGCCCACCTGGCTCCACCGTCCCTGGGATTCTCCAGACAAGAACACTGGAGTGGGTTGCCATTTCCTTCTCCAATGCATGAAAGTGAAACATGAAAGTCAAGTCACTCAGTTGTGTCCAACTCCTAGTNATAAATACTTTATGTAATTTGCTTGTATTTCTTGTTGATTTTTCAGTATCATAAATAATAATAGCATTGAGATTTTGACATAAAGTCATTTTCTTCTGAATTTGCCATTATTTCTTAGGAAAGATTGGGAGGTTATCAGATCAGGAAATATGGATGTTTTGAAGGCTCTGAGTTTATGGTGCCAAATAATTTTCTCAAATTTCTTTTTACTGAGGACTAAGGTACCTGTCTTTGAAATAGAACGACTATAAAGATAACTGAATACCCTGCGTTTTATTATGACTTTGTAACTCGCAGTTGTGCTGGTTGGATGCAGCCTTTCTTAGCAAGGCCTGATGGGATGTACAGAGCAATGACTGAATATTACACAGGTGCAGAACAGCAGACATTCCTGATGAAAGATACTGGCTTCCCCTTTTATTTTTCCAGCTCTCATGCAGGTCATCTCAGTGTAAATCAGAATGTGATTGTGACTAAAGCTAATAAAGCTGTTTTAACCCTTAAGTTTGTCTGATATCAGAATTCCCAAATGTTGGGTCAGTAATTTGTGATATTTGAAAACAAAAACAAGCAAACAAACAAAAAACCATGTCCCATGTATTCCAGTTCTGCCTCAGCACTGAAGCTGTCTGGGTGATACTAGGAAAGTAATTTAAACCCTCAATACTTTGAGTTGTTCATATTGTAAGAAGAAATTCTTGGACTTGGTAAGTTTCAAGACCCTTCAAACTATTTTTAAAAGGCTATTACTCTCATCACATATTTAAAGTACATGTGCTGGTATCTTCCTCCCAGAAAGCTCTTCAAATTAACCTCCTTTCTTATTCATAACCAGATTTGGCTGTAAGGGCACCTGTGATTAAAAACCTAAAATGTTTCTTAGCATCCTTCTAGACTCCTGTTCAAATCTCTTCCCCAGCAACTGACGTCTAATAGTCTGCTGCTGCTGCTAAGTCACTTCAGTTGTGCCCGACTCTGTGCGACCCCATAGACAGCAGCCCACCTGGCTCCACCGTCCCTGGGATTCTCCAGACAAGAACACTGGAGTGGGTTGCCATTTCCTTCTCCAATGCATGAAAGTGAAACATGAAAGTCAAGTCACTCAGTTGTGTCCAACTCCTAGTGACCCCATGGACTGCAGCCTACCAGGCTCCTCCATCCATGGGATTTTCCAGGCAAGAGTACATTGACATATAACTAGGGGAAACCACTGGAGATTCCTCAAGGGCAAATACTCATGGGTTTCAAAGTAACTTTCAGATCATACTTTTATCAGAAGCAATCACCAATATCATTCCTTAAAAAAAGGAAAGAGAAAAACAGTACATTATACTCAGTTTTAACATAAACTCACAGTAATACTGTTAAGCTCTCAATAGAATTTCTAAAGGAGCAATAATAGAAATATATGGAACACCAAGCTAATATAGATGTTGTGATTAATTGTAAGTGGGTTATTTGCAGCTGATGCAAAAGGAAATAGTTATAGATTACCTCATTATATAAAAAGGGACACATGTGTTTTCAGAAAAGATGCTTAATTTTCTTCTATTGAGTTCTAAACGAATCACACAGTGTGAGCACTGTTTCATATCTTGACAGAATGCAAGAACATAATGTTAATGTACCTCACTGAAAGCCTTCTGAAGCTTCTTTCTAGGCTCAGAACTTGTTTTAATTTTTCCACATAAATTAAATAAAACACTTATTTTCCTTGTTACTGTTTAACAGAATCAACAAATTCCAACAACTCAAACCTAATTGACCAAATCTCCACCAAGTGGTTTTCCTTATCAACAGGACTGACAGGGTGTCACATGTAAGTTGTTGCTGATGGACACAATTACAGGCTGATGATATGCTACGTGCATCCATAATGAGTACTCTGCATTATCCATTTCCAAAACGCATCAATGTAAGAAATTCTGATTTTGGCTTGTCACAAATCAAATATATCACATCACTGACAGTACCTAATGAATTAGAATTTCTTTAACAAATTCATCATAATTAGAAAATATGTGAAAACACTTTTTTGAAAATATTTTCCCTAAGCTCTGCTGTAAAATCCTAACCCAATTATTATCTTCATCACTCTAGAAATCCTGGCAACCCAAAGAGGCTCCTAGGACATTATATCTTCTGACCTCTCCAAATGGTAGGAAAAATCTGGGAAAGAAGTCTAGAAACCATTTATGAGGTGTCTACCACTTACAGGACAAGGAAAAATAGAGAGCAAAGTCAGGCTCTACAAAAATCATGCCCCTTCTGGTCCCCAGCCTTTCTACAACCTGATTAAATGGACAGAAGACCTGAATAGACATTGTTCTAAAGAAGACACAGATGGACAACAGGCACATGAAAAGATGCTCAACATCAAAAATCATCAGAGAAATGCAAACACTAGAACTGCAGTGAGGTGACACCTAATAACACCTAGCAATGAGGCTATCATCGACAAGTCTACAAACAATAAATGCTGAAGTGGGCTGGAGAAAAGGGAACACACCTATACTGTTGGTGGGGTGTAAATTGGTGAAGCCACTGTGGAAAACACTATGGAGGTTTCTCAAGAAACTAAATTAGAGCTACCGTGAAACTGAAAAGTGAAAGTGAAGGTCGCTCAGTCGTGTCCAACTGTTTGTGACCCCATGGACTATACAGTCCAGTATTCTTGGGCTTCCCCTGTGGCTCAGCTGGTAAAGAATCCACCTGCCATGTGGGAGAGCTATCATATGAACCAGCAATTACACTCCTCAGTGATATCTGGAAAAAAAATCAAAACAGTAATTTGAAAAGGTACATGCACCCAACGTTCATAATAGCATTGTTTCTAACTGCCAAGATTATGGAAACAACTTCAGTGTTCATCAACAGATGAATGGACAAAGACAATATAGCGTATGTACACTGTATCTTGCACAAAGACACACACACAGAAAAACACACAATGGAATACTGTTCAGCCATGAAAACAGAATGAAATTTTGCCATTTGCAACAACATGGATGAACCTGGATGGTATTATGTTTAGTAAAGTAAGTCAGACAAAGACAAATACTGTATGATATTACTTATATGTGGAATCCAAGAATAAATACAACAAACTTTTGTACAACAAAATACAACAAACTTTTCTTACAGTGAATATAACAGAAAAAGAAACAGACACAGATATCAAGAACAAATTAGTGGTTATCAGTGGAAAGAGAGAAGTGGGGAGAGGCAAGATAGGGACAGGTTATTAAAAGGTACAAACTACTGTGTACAAAATAAATAAGCTCCAAGGACATACTGGATAGCACAGGAAATATAGCCAATGCTTTATAATAACTATAAATGGAATATAACTTTTAAAAATTGTTAATTGCTATGTTGTTCACTTGAAACTTATATAATTTTGTAGATAAACTATACCTCAATATTTTTTAGTTTTTTAAAAAAGGAAATAGTCCTTGGCCTCTCACTTTTTAGTGATTATATCAAGCCATTTCCCCCCACTAGTTTTACTGTTTCTGGAGGACACAAAGAAAGCTCTCTTACAGGGTTCCCCCTAAATTGGAAGGAAAGGAAAGAGAACGCTGCCCCACAGAGGCTGCAAAAGAAGGACTACTTCTTGGGCTCACAAACCTCATGGAAGGGTGAGTGCTGTGCATGGTTGCATGGCTAGACACAGTTGATCTCATCACCTGGGCTTCACTAGCAATGGGAGAAGCTGAGATAAGATGATGTCTGAGATAAGATGATGTGAACTAGCGTCTAACCTGCGTCTCTTACCCTCGTTTATAACCTAACCCCATTCTGCAGCCAGTCCTTCTTCAGTAAGTGCATGTACTAGGAGTCAAACAGGAATGAGCTACTAAGCACTATTTCTGCAGCTCCCTATGACTGGAATGTTGTATCCAGTGGGAAACTCCCANGTTTATAACCTAACCCCATTCTGCAGCCAGTCCTTCTTCAGTAAGTGCATGTACTAGGAGTCAAACAGGAATGAGCTACTAAGCACTATTTCTGCAGCTCCCTATGACTGGAATGTTGTATCTAGTGGGAAACTCCCAAATATTCATGGTGAACAATAATGGCTACACTTAAGTTGTCATGGAGGCTTTTCCTAAAGAGAATTATTCTTTGCAATAAAGGGTGATGAATTTAATAGTTCCTAATAGACTAAATATATAAAGGAACTCTGTCTCTTTAGTGTTCTGCTTCCTTCCCATGAATTGTGAGGGGTTTTCATTTCCAAAATTATTTCCTACCATTGAACAGAATATAGAAGAAAAGAAATGAAGATGTGCCTAGAACAAAGCTGGAAAAGGTAGAAATGTTTAAAAAAAATCATATTCAGAGAGGTAAGCACAGGAAGGTATCTATGATTATTCTGAAAAGTAAGTAAATTAAATGAGCCAACTAGAGGGGCAATTCCATTGTTTCTTTTGGTAGGAGCACCCTGACTGAAAAAGGGGCCTTATAGCTTCACTTGCATAGACTTCACACAGAAGAATTATATCAAAAAAGATCTTCATGACTCAGATAACCATGATGGTGTGATCACCAATCTAGAGGCACACATCCTGGAACATGAAGTCAAGTGGGCCTTAGGAAGCATCACCACAAACAAAGCTAGTGGAGGTGATGGAATTCTAGTGGAGTTGTTTCAAATCCTAAAAGATGATGCCATTAAAGTGCTGCACTCAATATGCTAGCAAATTTGGAAAACTCAGCAGTGGCCACAGGACTGGAAAAGGTCAGTTTCCATTCCAATCCCAAAGAAAGGCAATGCCAAAGAATGTTCAAACTACCACACAACTGCATTCATCTCACACACTAGTAAAGTAATGCTCAAAATTCTCCAAGCCAGGCTTCAAGGTACATGAACTATGAACTTCTGGATGTTCAAGAGAGATTTAGAAAAGGCAGAGGAACCAGAGATCAAATTGTCAAGATCCACTGGATCACTGAAAAAGCAAGAGATCCAGAAAAACATCTACTACTGCTTTATTGACTATGCTAAAGCCTTTGACTGTGTGGATCACAACAAACTATGGAAAATTCTGAAAGAGATGGGAATACCAGATCATCTGACCTGCCTCTTGAGAAATCTGTATGCAGGTCAAGAAGCAACAGTTAGAACTGGATGTGGAACAACAGACTGGTTTCAAATCGGGAAAGGAGTACGTCAAGGCTGTATACTGTCACCCTGCTTATTTAACTTATATGCAGAGTACATCATGTGAAATGCTGGGCTGGATGAAGCACAAGCTGGAATCAAGATTGCCGGGAGAAATATCAATAACCTCAGATATGCAGATGACACCACCCTTATGGATAAAGTGAAGAGGAACTAAAGAGCCTTTTGATGAAAGTGAAAGAAGAGAGTGAAAAAGTTGGCTTAAAGCTCAACATTCAGAAAACGAAGATCATGGCATCTGGTCTCATCACTTCATGGCAAATAGATGGGAAACAATGGAAACAGTGTCAGACTTTATTTTGGGGGGCTCCAAAATCACTGCAGATAGTGACTGCAGCAATGAAATTAAAAGATGCTTGCTGCTTGGAAGAGAAGCTATGACCAACCTAGACAGCATAATAAAAAGCAGAAACATTACTTTGCCAACAAAGGTGTGTCTAGTCAAAGCCATGGTTTTTCCAGTAGTCATGGATGGATGTGAGAGCTGGGCCATAAATACAGCTGAGCACTGAAGAAGTGATGCTTTTGAACTGTGGTGTTGGAGAAGACTCTTGAGAGTCCCTTGGAATGCAAGGAGATCAAGCCAGTCAATCCTAAAAGAAATCAGACCTGAATATCCATTGGAAGGACTGATGCTGAAGCTGAAACTCCAATACTTTGACCACTTGATGTGAAGAACTGACTCATTGGAAAAGCCCCAGATGCTGGGAAAGATCAAAAGTGGGAGAAGGGGATGACAGAAGATGAGATGGTTGCATGGCATCACTGACTCAATGGACATGAGTTTGAGTAAGCTCCAGGAGTTGTTGAAGGACAGGGAAGCCCAGTGTGTGAGTTGGACACAACTGAGCAACTGAACGGAACTGATCTATGTCAAAGAGGGCGAGGGTCTTACTTTGCCATAGATACACACACACACACACACACACACACACACACACACACACAGAGTATTAGTAGTTCCACATCTCCAGTCAAACACACATACACACAGTATTGATAGCTCCACATCTCCAGTCAAATGCTGCTGGTAGAGTGCCCTGTAGTTTGGGATATGCTTCTTTGTGAAGAATACCACCTTTTCTTCTCTAAATCTCACAGCCCTGCAACCCAGAGCGGCTTCTGCATGTTCTCATCATTTTGAAGTAACAGATCGGTGAGTTTGGAAGGACTTTGTTTGCCCAAACTGGATACTTTCCAACGTAGGTAACTAAAAATCAGAGGAAATGGGGGCAGCCCTGATTTGTGAGAAGCTCTGAATTTTGTAGGATAAAGTAAAGGAGGTTAATCTGAAAAGTCAGGAGGCACCTTGAATTCGTGTTAGTGAAGAGCTCCATCTCCTGTTCCGTGTGAGTATGTTCTCAGAACAGCCTCCACCAGCAAGAGGTTGCTATGAATACAGGAGATGTAAGAGGAAATTCTTCTGTTCATTAACTGAGCCTAATAATTAATGCTGTTTTTGCATTATGGTAGCTACTGATAACTGAGAGAGGAAAACACAGAGTGAAATAAAGTTTCACATGTTTAACCTTCAGCAAAGGAAAAAAAAGGTAGCCAGCAATTTTATAGGTTTTCTTGAAATAATTTTACTCTTTCACTTAGAAAATTCAATTTTGGACCTCAGGGCAAGCAACAAGAAAACCTTTTTCTAAGCTCTGTGGGACGAGTGAGTTAGAATAGCCTCAGTACAGAGCTGGTTCAAGTTGGTAAAGAAACAGCTTTCCTGGCTCATAAATTGAACCAGATTTGGACTATTTGCCTCTGTAAAAACTCTTTCTGTGTTGATTTTAACTTCAATCTCCTTCAATGCCCTAAATACAGCTTAAAGGGGAAGAAAATGAAAGGGAAGGTGTTTATTATAAAGCAGAAATGCTAAGGGTCCAATAAATGACCAGACCAAATTATACATTTTCCTCTTTTTCTAAATAACCAGACAAAAGTATACATTTTCCTTTTATTCACCTACTCAAAGAACAACTTTTTTGGAAGTACTTTTGGCAGCTTTTGTTTGCTTGCTTTCCACTATTTTATTGGAAAAACAATGGATCAATGAAATTAAGCAACTTTTCCTCCACAAGTACACTGGAAGTCCATCCAATTTCAAGTAAAATGCACTGGACTATAAACTGAATTCTATTCTATCTAAAAACAAGTGACACTATCAAACTCAATGGGCTTAAGTTTATTTCCTGCGGAAGCAGGGGTTGCCTTAAGTGAAACCTTTTTTTTAATACATAAAAATGTTATGATTATCATGCCATCCACCCAACAGCACACTGTTTAGAAATACATTTCCTATCATGTTTATGAGAATGGTTTGAATGCATATTTTGAATCAATATAATTATGTCATTCCTCAATAGAAATTATTTTTACAGTGGAGGTCATCTAAGGTCCTTTATCATCCCAACTGGCCTAAATTAGAGAAAAAAGTCCAGCTTATTAGCTTACTTATTTTCTGCATTAGATGACATAAGATTAATCCCAGTCAGTAGTGGTAACACTGCTAAGGCACCTTGGTTATCATAGTTTCTAGATGTTTAAAGCAACACAAAACATACCATATTCACAACACCCCTTTAAGTTACTTCATAAAATCATACCCAATATCCTGAAATACTCAATTATAATTAGTATATGAGCAAATAGTTCATTTCCAGAGGGCAATTAGTGTTAAATACTAAGCAGATAAAATTGTTTATTCTACATGAAAACAAATATTATGACTCAAATTACTCAGTTCTGAAAGTCATTATCACTGATCACAATGAGAGATTTCTGTCTACATGGATAATAAAATCATTTGGCCATGTAACCAGTGGGAGTTCATTTCTGTGTTAGGATCCCCAAATCTCTATCAGTTCAGTTCAGTTCAGTCACTCAGTTGTGTCCGACTCTTTGTGACCCCATGAATTGCAACAGACCTTTGTTGGCAAAGTATGTCTCTGCTTTTCAATATACTATCTAGCTTGCTCATAACTTTACTTCCGAGGAGTAAGCGTCTTTTAAAGCAAAATGGCTGTCTGAGAAGGCCTTACAAATAGCTATGAAAAGAAGAGAAGCGAAAAGCAAAGGAGAAAAGGAAAGATATAACCATTTGAGTAAAGAGTTCCAAAGAATAGCAAGAAGAGATAAGAAAGCCTTCTTCAGCGATCAATGCAAAGAAATAGAGGAAAACAACAGAATGGGAAAGACTAGAGATCTCTTCAAGAAAATCAGAGATACTAAGGGAACATTTCATGCAAAGATGGGCTTGGTAAAGGACAGAAATGGTATGGACCTAACAGAAGCAGAAGATATTAAGAGGTGGCAAGAATACACAGAAGAACTGTACAAAAAAGATCTTCACAGCCAAGATAATCACAATGGTGTGATCACTCACTTAGAGCCAGATGCCTTGGAATGTGAGGTCAAGTGGGCCTTAGAAAGCATCACCAAGAACAAAGCTAGTGGAGGTGATGGAATTCCAGTAGAGCTATGTCAAATCCTGAAAGATGATGCTGTGAAAGTGCTGCACTCAATATGCNGAACAAAGCTAGTGGAGGTGATGGAATTCCAGTTGAGCTATTTCAAATCCTGAAAGATGATGCTGTGAAAGTGCTGCACTCAATATGCCAGCAGTTTTGGAAAACTCAGCAGTAGCCACAGGACTGGAAAAGGTCAGGTTCATTCCAATCCCAAAGAAAGGCAATGGCAAAGAATGCTCAAACTACCACACAACTGCACACATCTCAGTTCAGTTCAGTTCAGTTGCTCAGTCGTGTCTGACTTCGTGACCCCATGAATCGCAGTACGCCAGACGTCCTTGTCCATCACCATCTCCCGGAGTTTACTCAGACTCACGTCCATTGAATTAGTGATGTCATCCAGCCATCTCATCCTCTGTCATCCCCTTCTCCTCCTGCCCCCAATCCCTCCCAGCATNTGGAGCTGTTTCAAATCCTGAAAGATGATGCTTTGAAAGTGCACACATCTCAGATGCTAGTAAAGTAATGCTCAAAATTCTCCAAGCCAGGCTTCAGCAGTATGTGAACTGTGAACTTCCAGATGTTCAAGCTGGTTTTAGAAAAGGCAGAGGAACCAGAGATCAAACTGCCAACATCCAAATCTCTATACAGGACAATAAAAAGAAAAACTAGCACTACCTTTACTATTTTTGATTCTTGTAATACATTTTTAAGATAAAATTTTTCAAAATAAATATTTGATATAAGGTTGAGGAGCAATTCTGACATATCCCAAATAATTTACTTAGTAATAGACAAAAGAAGTCACTAAAGATTAATTTTTCCAGAAATAGCTGATAATGTGACAATAACAATGGCAAGCAAATAAAACAGTATATGAAATGTTCTGCTGTATAGCATAAATTCTATAAAACCTATGAGGTTTACGGTAATCTAAGGTAGTGTGACTATCAATAATTTGTATTCTTTTCTATACCTTTAGGCTTTCAAGGAGCAAATTACCCATAATTGGAGAAAAGTAATAAATGTCACCAAAATAAGTTATGTGAATTATTTAAAGTTGCGCCAGGATGTATTAACGAACATTGTTTTTCTCCACCTCTCTCCCTACTTAGAGTTGCTTTGTGTCTACAACAAAAGCACAAGTTTGTTTTTAGGGCATGTAAACAAGTAACCACTCTCTCCTCATGCTGTTCTCAGTATTAGGCAATACACATACTGCATGTGAAAATGCTGAAGAATCAGTTCCATTATCTGCTCCTTATCTCATCACTTACACCCTTGTTCTCAGCTCAGGACAGTCTCTGAGTCGTGTCCGACTCTTTGTGATCCCATGGACTGCAGCATGCCAGGCTTCCCTTGTTCTAGCTCTAGATATTTCTCATCCCTTGTTGGACTTGTTTTCTGCAATAGATCTCATATTCAAGAAAATAATTTCTTCTTCCTTCAGCTTATTCTACCTTTGCCTCTTTATATCCTTTTTCCCAAACAGGCTAGCAGCACACCCAACATAAACTCAACACCTGGGAAAGCAGTATCTCATCTTCAAGTCTGCTTTACTCTATGGCAAAAATTCCTGGATCGTGACCTTCCCCCATCCCAGCTTTACTGAGATATGATGACAAAATTATATATATGCAAGGTATACAATGTGATGCTTTTGATATAAGAACACACTGCAAAATAATGACCACAATCAAGCTAATTACCACATCGATTACCTCACAGTTATCATTGTGTGTGTGTGATGAGCACTGAAATTTATTCTTTTATGAAATTTCAAGTATACTTTTGTATTAACTCTAGACACCTGATGTTATACATTGGTTTTTCAGAACTTATTATTCTCTTAAGAGTTATAATCAACATCCCCCTTTTTTACCTAACCCTCAGCTCCTGGTAACTGTCATTCAAGTCTTTGTTACTGAGCTCAGTTTTGTTTTGAATATTTATTTATTTAGGCTGTGCCAGGTCTTAATTATGGCATACAGGATCTTTAGTTGCAGCAGGTGGGATCTAGTTTCCTGACCAGGGATTGAACCCAGGTGCCTTGTACTGGGAGGGTGAAGTCTTAGGGAAGTCCCCCCCACCTTCCCCCGTGCCTTTTTTTTTAAGATTCCACACATAAATGAGATCATACAGCATTTGTCTTTCTCCATCTGGCTTATTTCACTTAGCATAATATCCTCCACATTTATCCATATTGTCAAAAATAGCAGGATTTCTTTATGTTTAAAGCTGAACAATTTATATTCTCTATCCTTGCATCTGTGAATGGACATTTACGTTGTTTTTATAATTTGGCTACTGCGAATAATGCTGAAATGTACATGGGAGTGCAGATATCTTTTTTTAAGATCCTGATTTCATTTCCTTTGGATACACACCCAGAAGTGGAACTGCTGCATTATAAGGTAGTTCTGTACTCCAGTACTCCTGCCTGGGAAATCCCATGGGCGGAGGAGCCTGGCAGGCTGCAGTCCATGGGGTCACTAAGAGTCGGATACGACTGAGCGACTTCACTTTCATTTTTCACTGTCATGCATTGGAGAAAGAAATGGCAACCCACTCCAGTGTTCTTGCCTGGAGAGTCCCAGGACAGGGGAGCCTGGTGGGCTGCCACGTATGGGGTTACAGAGAGTCAGGCATGACTGAAATGACTTAGCAGCAGCATGCTGTTTTCCATGATGACCATACCAATTTACATTCCCATCAAGAGTATATAAAGGTTGTCTTTTCTCTACTCTTTTATCAACACTTGGTATCTTTTGACTTTTTAAAAACAGCTATCCTAGCAAACGTGAGGTGATTTGCATTTCCTTAATGATCAGTGATGTCAAGCATCTTTGCATAAACTATTGGCCATTTGTACATTCTCTTTAGAGAAATGTCTACTTGGGTCCCTTGTTCATAATTACTTTGCTATTGAGTTGTATGAGTTTCTTATACATTTTGAATATTAATCCTTTCATCAGATATTTGCAAATTTCTATTCCGTAGGTTGCCTTTTCACTTTGTTGATTGTTTTATTTGCTGTGAAGAAACTTTTTAACGTAATCTGACTTGTTTTTAGTTTGGTTTTGGTTTTTACTTTTACTGCCTGTGCTTTTGGTCAGGCAATAAACCCAAACATTCATTACCAAGATAAATGTCAAACAGCTCGTGCCCTATGTTTTTTCCTAGGATTTTTGAGGTGTCAGGTCTTACATTTAAGTCTTTAACCTATTTTGAGTTGACTTTTGTGTTCAGTAAGATAAAGTTCCAGTCCATTCTTCTCTACCTAAATATCCAATTCCCTAAACACCATTTATTTGAAAAGACTACCTTTTCTTCATGTTGTATCCTTGGTTCCTTTGTCAAAGATTAGTTGATCATACATGCACAGAGTTATTTCTAGGGTCTCTATTCTGTTCCATTCGTCTATATGTCTGTTTCTATGCCAGTACCATGCTGTTTTAATTACTATACCTTTGTAATACAATTTGAAATCATGAAGTGTGATGCCTTCAGCTTTGTTCTTCATGCTCAAGATTGATTTAGCTATCTGGGGTCTTTTGTGGTTCCCGTAAGAATTTTGAAAAAAAATTTTAAATTTCTGTGAAGAATGACATTGGAATTTTGATGGGGATTATACTGAAGCAATAGATTGTTTTGGGTGGCATTCACTAGGAACAGCATGCTGTCTTTCTGTCTACTAGAGTCATGCCAGTATTGAAATTTTACAAATCATCTCTTTCCTATCACACCAAGTTCTGTTTTAATTGTATTGTACCTTGCAAAGTTTATTGGATTTGGTTTAGATTTCTAAGGATAAATAACTAGAATGCTCAATTGAATCTGGCTTTTTCTCCCAAGTATCAACAGATCCTAGCCCACTATGGTGAGCCTTAATTTTGAAGTTCAACATTTTAAATAAAAACATAACTCATTTTTCATTAACCACATCATCAAGAACATCCTTTCCTTTGGGAAGGGCAGCTTTTAAAGTATTCTGATAATTTTTTCAATTGTTCAACTATACCTAAAAAGGAAAATTCAGTTCACTCAGTCATGTCCCACAGTTTGTAACCCTATCGCTGCAGCATGCCAGGCTTCCCTGTCCATCACCAACTCCTGGAGCTTGCTCAAACTCATGTCCGTTGAGTCGGTGATGCCATCCAAGCATCTCATTCTCTGTCATCCCCATCTCCTCCTGCCTTCAATCTTTCCCAGCATCGAGGTCTTTTCCAATGAGTCAGTTCTTTGCATCGGGTGGCCAAACTATTAGAGCTTCAGCTTCAGCATCAGTCCTTTCAATGAATATTCAGGACTGATTTCCTTTAGGATTGACTGGTTTGATCTCCTTGCATTCCAAGGGACTCTCAAGAGTCTTCTCCAACACCACAGTTCAAAAGCTTCTTCATTGCTCAGCCTTCTTTATGGTCTAACTCTCACATCCATATAGGACTACTGGAAAAACCATAGCTTTGACTTGACGGACCTTTGTCAGCAAAGTAATGTCTCTGCTTTTTAATATGCTGTCTAGGTTGGTCATAGCTTTTCTTCCAAGGTGTCACCATCTGCAGTGATTTTGGAGCCCAAGGAAATAAAATCTCTCATTATTTCCATTGTTTCTCCATCTGTTTGCCATGAAGTGATGGGACCAGATGCCATGATCTTAGTGTTTTAAATGTTGAGTTTTAAGCCAGATTTTTCATTCTCCTTTTTCACTTTCATCAAGAGGCTCTTTAGTTCCTCTTTACTTTCTGCTATTAAGGTGGTATCATCTGTGTACTTAGAAATATCTGCGCCATTTAGGTATAGACCATAATGATTTCATTTTTTCAATTCATTTGTCTGAATACTCTCCTCAGGAAAAAGAATAAGGGAAACTGAAAAAAGGTTAGAAAAATTCAAAATAAAGGAAATATTTAGTTTCATATGACATCTGATACTTTTCTAAGATATTTCCATTCTTACTGACAGACAACAAGCAAGCAGAGAAGACAAACATTTCAGATTATTGTTAGTGACATTAAGAATAAACTGGCACCTCTGTTTGCAATGGTACTTTCATATATAAAAACTTATTTAGGGATTCTTGGTAGCTCAGTGGTAAAGAATCTGCCTGCCAACACAGGAGACCCAGGTTCGAGTCCTGATCCAGGAGGATCCCATATGCTGTGGAGCAGCAGAGCACTTGCACCACAACTACTGACCCTGTGCTCTAGAGCCCATGAGACCTAACAACTGAGCTCACATGCTGCAGCTACTGAAGCCCATGTGCCCTAGTGCCCATGTGCAACAGCAAGGAAAGCCACCACAACGAGAAGCCTGGGGAACACAACTAGAGAGAAATTAGGGAACACACTCTCTGAAATCAGAGAAAGCCTGCACAGCAACCAAGACCCAGCACAGCCATAAACAGAATAAGAAATTAAAAAAAAAATCGTATTCAATACTCAAAAGTATTCAAGGCAGTTCCATGAGGTCAGTAGGGCAAGGGAAATCTCCAAAAATGAGTCTAAGCTTTGCCTTCACTTTTCTCAGTATGTTCACACATTTAGGATAAGCTGTGGGAATTGCTACTGTCTTGGTTGCTTTTGACTGAGACGATTTTCATTGGGCATTAATCAGTATATGAAGAGTCTAAATATAAACTATTACCAAATCAATTAAAGACAGAAAATCCTGAATGAATTTCCAAACATAAGCTTCTGCTCAGTGAGCATAATGGGAACCAGGAGCTGACTGAAGAATAATCCAGTAGAGCAATTTGGGTGTTCCCACTCCATAGAAGCAAGAGAACACCATAGACTTAAACTTAGGTTTCCAAGCAGAATTCTAAGTGACGGGAAAATATAACCTGGGCCTGGTCCTGCTGAATAGAATCCGAGTATGCTAATTTAAAAGGAAAACTCTTGCTAGCAATAGTCAATTTCTAGAGAGGAGTTTTATATCAGTATAGCACCACCAGTTTAAGCAGCCCTTCAACAATCACTTGAATTCAGGACTTATAATCCACAGATATCCTAAAACCACATGACTTCCTGCATGCCACAGTGATATTTTCAGGGAAAAAAGTTTATGTTAATATGCAAATACTTAATATTTTTCATTTTATTCACAAATGATGCCTGGTTTGAAAAGTCACTATAAAAAGTGAGGAAGAACAGATCTTAAGAACCACAGTTTTCAGTGTGAAAGCTAGAAACAAACATTAAAACACAATTTTAACATAATTTTAATTATAGTCATGTAAATTGGGGTTCCCAGGTGGTATAAGTGGTAAAGAACCCACCTCCCAATGGAGAAGACGTAGGAGATGCAGGTTCAATCCCTGTGCCCAGGAGTTCCCCTGGAGGAGGGCATGGAAACTCACTCCAGTATGCTTGCCTGGAGAATCCCATGGACGGAGGAACCTGCCAGGTTCCTCTGTCTGTGGAGTCACAAAGAGTCGGACACAACTGAAGCGACTTAGCATGCACACACAAATTCATGTAAGTTAATTTTATTTTGGCTGATTGTTAAAGAATAACACTATCCAAATACAAATGGTGGGTGAAAAAAAGTGATATGAAAGAAATACAAACATTAAAAAATGTTTTATATGTAACGCATGTGAAACTTCCTTATTTTTGACAGAAAGGAAATAAGTATACAATTTTTGTTAGTATCAGATTCTTTTTTAATTGTAGTTGATTTACAACGTTGTGTTAATTACTGCTGCATAGCAAAGTGATTCAGTTACACACACACACANCATAATGGGAACCAGGAGCTGACTGAAGAATAATCCAGTAGAGCAATTTGGGTGTTCCCACTCCATAGAAGCAAGAGAACACCATAGACTTAAACTTAGGTTTCCAAGCAGAATTCTAAGTGACGGGAAAATATAACCTGGGCCTGGTCCTGCTGAATAGAATCCGAGTATGCTAATTTAAAAGGAAAACTCTTGCTAGCAATAGTCAATTTCTAGAGAGGAGTTTTATATCAGTATAGCACCACCAGTTTAAGCAGCCCTTCAACAATCACTTGAATTCAGGACTTATAATCCACAGATATCCTAAAACCACATGACTTCCTGCATGCCACAGTGATATTTTCAGGGAAAAAAGTTTATGTTAATATGCAAATACTTAATATTTTTCATTTTATTCACAAATGATGCCTGGTTTGAAAAGTCACTATAAAAAGTGAGGAAGAACAGATCTTAAGAACCACAGTTTTCAGTGTGAAAGCTAGAAACAAACATTAAAACACAATTTTAACATAATTTTAATTATAGTCATGTAAATTGGGGTTCCCAGGTGGTATAAGTGGTAAAGAACCCACCTCCCAATGGAGAAGACGTAGGAGATGCAGGTTCAATCCCTGTGCCCAGGAGTTCCCCTGGAGGAGGGCATGGAAACTCACTCCAGTATGCTTGCCTGGAGAATCCCATGGACGGAGGAACCTGCCAGGTTCCTCTGTCTGTGGAGTCACAAAGAGTCGGACACAACTGAAGCGACTTAGCATGCACACACAAATTCATGTAAGTTAATTTTATTTTGGCTGATTGTTAAAGAATAACACTATCCAAATACAAATGGTGGGTGAAAAAAAGTGATATGAAAGAAATACAAACATTAAAAAATGTTTTATATGTAACGCATGTGAAACTTCCTTATTTTTGACAGAAAGGAAATAAGTATACAATTTTTGTTAGTATCAGATTCTTTTTTAATTGTAGTTGATTTACAACGTTGTGTTAATTACTGCTGCATAGCAAAGTGATTCAGTTACACACACACACACATATATATATATATACATTCCTTTTTAATATATTATTTTCCATTATGATTTATCATCAATTCAGTTCAGTTCAGTCACTCAGTCATATCCAATCCTTTGTGACCCCATGGACTGCAGCACTCCAGGCCTCCCTGTCCATCAGCAACTCCCAGAATTATCATCTGTTCAGTTCACTCAGTCGTGTCCGACTCTTTGTGACCCCACGAACTGCAGCACGCCAGGCCTCCCTGTCTATTACCAACTCCTGGAGTTCACTCAAACTCACGTCCATCGAATTGGTGATGCCATCCAGCCATCTCATCCTCTGTCGTCCCCTTCTCCTCCTGCCCCCAATCCTTCCTAGCATCAGAGTCTTTTCCAATGAGTCAACTCTTTGCATGAGGTGGCCAAAGTACTGGAGTTTCAGCTTTAGCATCATTCCTTCCAAAGAACACCCAGGACTGATCTCCTTTAGAATGGACTGGTTGGATCTCCTTGCAGTCAGTCCAAGGGACTCTCAAGAGTCTTCTCCAACACCAGAGTTCAAAAGCATCAATTCTTTGATGCTCAGCTTTCTTCACTGTCCAACTCTCAGATCCATATATGACTACTGGAAAAACCATAGCCTTGACTACACAGACTCTTGTTGACAAAGTAGTGTCTCTGCTTTTGAATATGCTATCTAGGTTGGAATGATGCTAAAGCTGAAACTCCAGTACTTTGGCCACCTCATGCAAAGGGTTGACTCACTGGAAAAAACTCTGATGCTGGGAGGGACTGGGGGCAGGAGAAGGGGACGACAGAGGATGAGATGGCTGGATGGCATCACTGACTCGATGCTGTCTCTTATACACATCTAGATGTGTATAAGAGACAGCTTGGGTCCCTGGAAGAGACCTGTGGCCTATTTATCCAAACGGATTGACCCTGTGGCAGCGGGGTGGCCAGGGTGTCTGAGAACAATTGCGGCTGCAGCCCTGCTAGTCAAGGAGGCAACTAAGCTGACTTTTGGCCAGACTCTCNGCATGCTGCGATTCACGGGGGTCACAAAGTCAGACACAACTGAGCGACTGAACTGATCTAGTTTGGTCAGAACTTTCCTTCCAAGGAGTGAGTGTCTTTTAATTTCATGGCTGCAATCACCATCTGCAGTAATTTTGGAGGCCCCCAAAATAAAGTCTGACACTGTTTCCACTGTTTCCCCACCTATTTCCCATGAAGTGATGGGACCAGATGCCATGATCTTTGTTTTCTGAATGCTGAGCTTTAAGCCAACTTTTACACTCTCCTCTTTTATCTTCATCAGAGGCTTTTTAGATCTTCTTTACTTTCTGCCATAAGGGTGGTGTCATCTGCATATCTGAGGTTACTGATATTTCTCCTGGCAATCTTGATTCCAGCTTGTGCTTCTTCCAGCCCAGCGTTTCTCATGATGTACTCATAGGCTATTGAATATAGCTTGTTGTGTTATACAGTAGGACCTTGTTGTTTATTTCCATTCTACACATAAAAAACTTACATCTGCTAATCCTAACCTACCACTTTATCCTTTCCCCAATCCTCTTCTCAGCAGCCACAAGTTGGTCCTCTATGTCCATGATTCTGTTTCTGTTTCATAGATAGGTTCATTTGTGTCATATTTTAGATTCTTCATATAAGTGATACCATATGGTATGTCTTTTTCTGACTTACTTAACTTAGTACGATAATCTCTAGCTGCATCCACATTTTGCAAATGGCACAAGATTTTTCTTTTTTATGGATGAGTAGTATTCCATTGTATATATGTACCACATCTTTTTTATCCACTTAGTCAATGGACATTTAAGTGGTTTCCATGTCTTGTCTATTGTGAATAGTGCTGCTTTGAACACAGGGGTGCATGTATCTTTGTGAATTAGAGTTTTGTTTGGAAATATACCCAGAAGTGGGATTGCTAGGTCACATAGTAGCACTATCTTTAGTTTTATGAGGACTCTCCACATTGTTTTCCACCATGGCTGCACCAACTTACATTTCCACCAACAATGGAGAAGGGTTCTCTTTTCTCTACACCCTCACCAGCATTTGTTACTTACAGACTTTTTAAAGATGAAGTAGTACCTCAACATCACTCTGCTTGGCCTTTCTCTAATCATTAGTGATGTTGAGCATCTTTTCATGTATCTACTGGCCATCCATATAAAATCAGACTCTTAATAACATCTTCATGTAAAAGTCAAACAAATATCCAAAGAATATTAAATTTCTTTTAAATTATTAACTTTCTTGGATTACTCTCATTATCCTCAGATCCATATATTGGAATTAACTTTGTCATAGCTCAGTATAGCAGGATCTTTATCACTGGAGGAATCAGTGACAGAACACATCTCCAGGAAATAACACTTTAATTATTACAGTGAATCTCACTGAAGTTCAAAATAAGCATTACCCACGGTTTATATAACAGAACTGAGAAAAGACCTTTCAATTGTATAAGTTTTCTGAGTTATTTTCAAGATAACTTATTTAAAACATGAAAAGTAACCCTTTCATGGCTAGCTAGAACAACAGTGTGAAGGGCCCTCTCTTGGATGAAGAATGATCCCATGCTTAAGTCCTGACTTTTCTCTTGGGAAGAGCTTCCTTGTCCACTGTTCTTTGTGATCCCTGGCCCCAGTCTGTAGGGTTCTTCCTTTTTCTCCTCTTTGGCCGTCTCTGAAGTGGGTACTGGGGAACACACTCTTCTTACAAATGCACAACTTTCCCAGCCCTCATTCTGCTTATTGGGCTTCCCTTATAGTTCAGTTGGTAAAGAAAGAATCCACCTGCAATGCAAGAGACCCTGGTTCAATTCCTGGTTTGGGAAGATCTGCTGGAGAAGGGATAGGCTACCCACTCCAGTGTTCTTGGGCTTCCCTGGTGGCTCAGCTGGTAAATAATTTGCCTGCAATGTGGGAGACACGGGTTCAGTCCCNTTGAATATAGCTTGTTGTGTTATACAGTAGGACCTTGTTGTTTATTTCCATTCTATACATAAAAAACTTACATCTGCTAATCCTAACCTACCACTTTATCCTTTCCCCAATCCTCTTCTCAGCAGCCACAAGTTGGTCCTCTATGTCCATGATTCTGTTTCTGTTTCATAGATAGGTTCATTTGTGTCATATTTTAGATTCTTCATATAAGTGATACCATATGGTATGTCTTTTTCTGACTTACTTAACTTAGTACGATAATCTCTAGCTGCATCCACATTTTGCAAATGGCACAAGATTTTTCTTTTTTATGGATGAGTAGTATTCCATTGTATATATGTACCACATCTTTTTTATCCACTTAGTCAATGGACATTTAAGTGGTTTCCATGTCTTGTCTATTGTGAATAGTGCTGCTTTGAACACAGGGGTGCATGTATCTTTGTGAATTAGAGTTTTGTTTGGAAATATACCCAGAAGTGGGATTGCTAGGTCACATAGTAGCACTATCTTTAGTTTTATGAGGACTCTCCACATTGTTTTCCACCATGGCTGCACCAACTTACATTTCCACCAACAATGGAGAAGGGTTCTCTTTTCTCTACACCCTCACCAGCATTTGTTACTTACAGACTTTTTAAAGATGAAGTAGTACCTCAACATCACTCTGCTTGGCCTTTCTCTAATCATTAGTGATGTTGAGCATCTTTTCATGTATCTACTGGCCATCCATATAAAATCAGACTCTTAATAACATCTTCATGTAAAAGTCAAACAAATATCCAAAGAATATTAAATTTCTTTTAAATTATTAACTTTCTTGGATTACTCTCATTATCCTCAGATCCATATATTGGAATTAACTTTGTCATAGCTCAGTATAGCAGGATCTTTATCACTGGAGGAATCAGTGACAGAACACATCTCCAGGAAATAACACTTTAATTATTACAGTGAATCTCACTGAAGTTCAAAATAAGCATTACCCACGGTTTATATAACAGAACTGAGAAAAGACCTTTCAATTGTATAAGTTTTCTGAGTTATTTTCAAGATAACTTATTTAAAACATGAAAAGTAACCCTTTCATGGCTAGCTAGAACAACAGTGTGAAGGGCCCTCTCTTGGATGAAGAATGATCCCATGCTTAAGTCCTGACTTTTCTCTTGGGAAGAGCTTCCTTGTCCACTGTTCTTTGTGATCCCTGGCCCCAGTCTGTAGGGTTCTTCCTTTTTCTCCTCTTTGGCCGTCTCTGAAGTGGGTACTGGGGAACACACTCTTCTTACAAATGCACAACTTTCCCAGCCCTCATTCTGCTTATTGGGCTTCCCTTATAGTTCAGTTGGTAAAGAAAGAATCCACCTGCAATGCAAGAGACCCTGGTTCAATTCCTGGTTTGGGAAGATCTGCTGGAGAAGGGATAGGCTACCCACTCCAGTGTTCTTGGGCTTCCCTGGTGGCTCAGCTGGTAAATAATTTGCCTGCAATGTGGGAGACACGGGTTCAGTCCCTGGTTTGGGAAGATCCTCTGCAGAAGGGAAAGGCTACCCACTCTAGTATTCTGGCCAAGAGAATTCCAAGGACTGTATAGTCCATGGGGTCACAGAGAGTCAGACATGACTGAGTGACTTTTACTTTTCACTTTCATTATTCTACACATGTTGAGTAGGTGTCCAATACTCAGTTACACGATATTTAAATACAGCCTCATGATATATTTGACAGCAAACTCTTAAAATGTAAGAGATTTCTCATGCATTCCATTCCAGAAAGTTCTATGTGCCAGAGATCTTTTTAAGCACATGTTTTTCTCATAAATTGTGATTCTTTGGGTTTTTTTTTTTTTTTTTTTTTTTTTTGGTTCTCATATCTCTAGCTTTAAACTAGAATACCCTATAGCTGGTGAGCTATTCCAGAAACACTGTGCCCCTCTTCTTATAATGCTATGCCCTTATACTTATTTTTGCTTTGAGGCTTCTTAATTCACTTTGATATTGTAACTTTAGAGGTGAAGGTCATACTCTTAATTTGATCTATTCCAAAAGACTGAGTTTTAATGGATCTTAAGACTTTCTCAAATTTATTTCTTACATTTTCAGTATAAGAGAAATCAGCTATACTGACTCTATGTTGTACCAAATTTCTGAGTTCTATTTAATCTCTTTTCATTTCCACTTCAAATTAGCCAATTAG
>SJYW01035856.1:716583-728846 GCA_006410735.1 Raphicerus campestris | reverse complement strand
CCCCACCCCTTACCCCTGGCTGCTTGTCAGTGCAAGAGACATGAGACACAGTTTCAATCCCTTGGTCTGAAAGTTCCCTTGGAGAAGGAAACGGCAACCCACTCCAGTATTCTTGCCTGGAAAATCCCATGGACAGAGGAACCTGGCATGCTACAGTCCACAGGGTTACAGAGTCAGACACAACTTAGCACCCATGCACCAAGTTACTGCAGGTTACTATTTACGAGGTACTTCCGTGGTGGCTCAGATGATAAAGTGTCTGTCTACAATGCAGGAGACCTGGGTTCGATCCCTGGGTCAGGAAGATCCGCTGGAGAAGGAAATGGCAATCCACTCCAGTAGTATTGCCTGGAAAATCCCATGGACAGAGGATCCATGGGGTCGCAAAGAGTTAGACACGACTGAGCGACTTCACTATGAGTTACATTTCATTGTTCCATTTTCTAAGAAACGTTTCCTTATCACTCCTGAGCCAGCAGCTAAGCGGCTGCTGCTGCTAAGTCACTTCAGCCATGTTCGACTCTGTGCGACCCCACAGACGGCAGCCCACCAGCCTCCTCCGTCCCTTGGATTTTCCAGGCAAGAGTACTGGAGTGGGTTGCCATTGCCTTCTCCCAGAAGCTAAGCTAGTGCCATATATTTCATATTGGTATGAAATACCATACCTTTATTACCACATGAATTAGACTATGCCTAGATTTCCAAATCAGGATGAGCTGTAAATCAAATTAGATGTGTTGGTGTTTTCACCTCAGGGAATAGTTTACAAAAATTTTTGGTGTGGTTTGGGATTTGTGGGTTGGGTGGCAGTCATTTCCTTACTCAATATTTAAATTTTAGTGGATTTAAGGACTTAGGATTGGTTAAGGACTGAAGATTAGAGCAAAGATAGTTTCACTTAGTCACAGTTATGCTATGCTATGCTATGCTAAGTTGCTTCAGTCGTGTTGGACTCTGCACGACCCCATAGATGACAGCCCACCAGGCTCCGCTGTCCCTGGGATTCTCCAGGCAAGAACACTGGAGCGAGTTGCCATTGCCTTCTCCAATGCATGAAAGTGAAAAGTGAAAGTGAAGTCACTGAGTCGTGTCCAACTCTCAGCGACCCCCTGGACTGCAGCCTACCAGGCTCCTCTGTCCATGGGATTTTCCAGGCAAGAGTACTGGAGGGGGGTGCCATTGGCAGATCTCAAATAATAAAAATTTAAAGATACATAGGGCATGTTTTATGTCTCTTATCTTCCCCTAATTAGTAGAAAAGAAACTCCTTCCAGTCAAACCATGGTGCCTAACTTAATTTAAACAGAATTTTAAGAATTAACACAGGGTTTTTAATATGATCCCTCTCTAAAATCACATTAAAACACTAGTAATCAAATAAAATACATAAATAGTGGGGGCAGAGGTAGGTAATGTCGCAGCAGTGGACTGGAGATATCCATACCTTTTGGGGAGATAGTATGCAGACTGAAGAGTAGAGACCCTAATTGAGAAAACTAGAATAGAAAAACTAAGTACTTCAAGAGGAAAATCTTTCTGGTGAGAATCAGACCTGAGATGCCTTATATATTTTCAGAATTTAGAGTCAACTGGTGTTACAGAAGCTAGAAATGGTACATGGGCTTAAATCAGGGAAAATGCTTCAAAGTTTACAAATGGAGAGTTTATACCTTCAAGTACCCTATGCTATTCCACATGGCTAACTAATTACTACCTTTCCTACCTCCCAACCAAAGCAGGAAAAGGTTAATGACAAGAATCCACTGACTGAAGAACACAAAGAACAATGGAGAAGGCTGAACACAAGGCTGAAATGGCATTAAATGAAAGCCTGCTCTCTTACTCTTGCTTCCCAGACTGTTAGCAGCCAAGTATACACTTCAGGCAAAATATTAAAGGGTTTTCTTATAGAGATGACCAACCTAACACAAAAAGACCCAGAAACTGATACACTCTTTCAAAACCCAACTGCTCTACAGTGAATTCTACCAGTAGATAAATCTTTTCCAGGTATGCAGTTTTTTTTTTTAATCACAACTTTAATATTTCACTGTTAAATACAAATGGACACACAGGAACAATCAAATTGATAAGAGCTTCTAATTAAAAAAGAAGTCAGAGGAAACTGAGACTATATAAAAGGAACAGGAAAAGAAAGATTATGAACAACAATACCTCTAATATCCTCAAAGGGATAAGAAAGGATATTATATCCATGAAACAAAAATATAATACAACTTTTTACAGGAGGTTTAGAGAATGAAAAATGAACTTGAATATTAAAAATTATAGAAATTAGTAAAATAAAATGGAGGCAAATTAGAAACATGAGCAAGAAAGCCAAAAATGGAAAACAGAAAATAAATTATAAAAAATTATAGTAGAACTATCATAAAGAAATAATGAGATAAAGTGTGGGAGGAATTAAAGAAATAACAAAATATCTCACTGTTCAGTTCAGTTGCTGAGTCATGTCTGACTCTTTGCGACCCCATGAATCGCAGCATGCCAGGCCTCCCTGTCCATCACCAACTCCTGGAGTTCACTCAAACTCATGTCCATCAAGTCGGTGATGTCATCCAGCCATCTCATCTTCTGTCATCCCCTTCTCCTCCTGCCCCCAATCCCTCCCAGCATCAGGGTCTTTTCCAATGAGTCAACTCTTCGCATGAGGTGGCCAAAGTACCGGAGTTTCAGCTTTAGCATCAGTCCTTCCAATGAACACCCAGGACTGATCTCTTTTAGGATGGACTGGTTGGACCTCCTTGCAGTCCAAGGGACTCTCAAGAGTCTTCTCCAACACCACAGTTCAAAAGCATCAATTCTTTGGTGCTCAGCTTTCTTCACAGTCCAACTCTCACATCCATATAAGATGCTGACAGGGACCATTTCTGCCTGTCTGCCACAATGAACAGAACACTGGAGTGGGTTGCCATTTCCTTCTCCCATGAATGAAAGTGAAAAGTAAAAGTGAAGTGTGTCCAACTCCTTGCGATCCCGTGGACTGCAGCCTACCAGGTTCCTCCATCCATGGGACCTTCCTGGCAAGAGTTCTAGCTAAACCCTAATAAATCACAGGAATAAATCAAAAAATGACATCTGAATGTCTAAATCCACAAATCACAATGTGAACATGACATCTAGAAATATTAATATAAATACCTGAACAAATAGCTAATAGAGTTGAATATTTTTGCTTCTGGGTAGTGGGACTCAGGTATAAAAAGAGATCAGTTAGACTGGTATCTTTTTCACTTTCAGCCATTTAGAACCATTTAACTTTTAATCATATTTTTAAAATAAAATATGAGGAAAGTAAAAAACAAGCAAAGAAACAAAATCCACACTTTTGCTAATTAAGATTTTTGGATTTCTTTTACAATAGCCACTTATCAAACTAGTTTCATTTTTGCACTAGAATTTTGTCAGAAATTTAGCACATATACTAAAGCAGCCATTTATAATTTTAAGCACAAAGGCAATGATACTCATCACAGGAAGAATGGATCTATTTTTGATGAGCTTAAATAAGTTGCTAATTTGTGCCAGGAGCAACGATATGGGCACTGACAATCATAAATATTGATGTCCCAAGAGACCAGGCAGCAGCCTCAGAATGAAAATCACTGAGAATAATAAGAAATAACACTGATAACTCAGAGAAAATGAAGCGAAAGGTTTCAACTGAAGAGTTGACTCTAAACACCAGCATATCCACATCATCTTAGACAGTTGGATATCAATCTCAGAAACTCTCTGCCTTTCTGGAATGGACTCCAGTCCTCCAGTCCTGTTAAGAGAGTCACACTAAATTTCAGAAACAGAACAAAAGTCAAAGTTCCTTCTTTTACTTTTCTAAGCTCCAAACACTAAGGCCAACCTTATTTTTTCTTCCCTGAAGATTCATCTCTTTTATATATGACATACTCTTCAAATACTGCCTATCAAAGGTACAATCTGCCTATAACCTATTAGNAAGGGACTCTCAAGAGTCTTCTCCAACACCACAGTTCAAAAGCATCAATTCTTTGGTGCTCAGCTTTCTTCACAGTCCAACTCTCACATCCATATAAGATGCTGACAGGGACCATTTCTGCCTGTCTGCCACAATGAACAGAACACTGGAGTGGGTTGCCATTTCCTTCTCCCATGAATGAAAGTGAAAAGTAAAAGTGAAGTGTGTCCAACTCCTTGCGATCCCGTGGACTGCAGCCTACCAGGTTCCTCCATCCATGGGACCTTCCTGGCAAGAGTTCTAGCTAAACCCTAATAAATCACAGGAATAAATCAAAAAATGACATCTGAATGTCTAAATCCACAAATCACAATGTGAACATGACATCTAGAAATATTAATATAAATACCTGAACAAATAGCTAATAGAGTTGAATATTTTTGCTTCTGGGTAGTGGGACTCAGGTATAAAAAGAGATCAGTTAGACTGGTATCTTTTTCACTTTCAGCCATTTAGAACCATTTAACTTTTAATCATATTTTTAAAATAAAATATGAGGAAAGTAAAAAACAAGCAAAGAAACAAAATCCACACTTTTGCTAATTAAGATTTTTGGATTTCTTTTACAATAGCCACTTATCAAACTAGTTTCATTTTTGCACTAGAATTTTGTCAGAAATTTAGCACATATACTAAAGCAGCCATTTATAATTTTAAGCACAAAGGCAATGATACTCATCACAGGAAGAATGGATCTATTTTTGATGAGCTTAAATAAGTTGCTAATTTGTGCCAGGAGCAACGATATGGGCACTGACAATCATAAATATTGATGTCCCAAGAGACCAGGCAGCAGCCTCAGAATGAAAATCACTGAGAATAATAAGAAATAACACTGATAACTCAGAGAAAATGAAGCGAAAGGTTTCAACTGAAGAGTTGACTCTAAACACCAGCATATCCACATCATCTTAGACAGTTGGATATCAATCTCAGAAACTCTCTGCCTTTCTGGAATGGACTCCAGTCCTCCAGTCCTGTTAAGAGAGTCACACTAAATTTCAGAAACAGAACAAAAGTCAAAGTTCCTTCTTTTACTTTTCTAAGCTCCAAACACTAAGGCCAACCTTATTTTTTCTTCCCTGAAGATTCATCTCTTTTATATATGACATACTCTTCAAATACTGCCTATCAAAGGTACAATCTGCCTATAACCTATTAGGCTGTGGTCTTACTTTGTGACTGACAACTAGGTCAACCACCTTAGAAGGCAATGCTGACATCTACATTAAACATAAACATACAGTTGTGAGAGAAGGGCAGCACCACAAATTGTAAATGCTGTAAAACCATCTTTTTGTCTGGACACTTCCATCTGTACACAAGGGAATACTTAGATCCTTACTTCTCTTTCTCAGTCCCCACCTTCAAGGAAATGGCAGAATCACAAGCAAAAAGAAATATAATCCATTCAAGAAGGTGTTTAAGCAAAAAAAAGTCTCTTAATTTTCAACATTATTAGACTTTGTAGCAGAGAAGGAATGTGGGCCTTCAGAGTAGCTTTGGGGGCTAGCCTGATGTGAGCTTCTAAAATCAGTGTCCTGAACTTGCATTTTGTCTTTTAAAGTTAGGGACATTTAATTGCATGACATGCACAATTAATGTATCCCTTTTCCATTTAATTTTAAAAATAATTTATGTTATTCACCAGTAAAATGACACACTCAACTTTCTCTTAACGTTTTCTAGAAAGCTTGATAACTCATTAAGTGTCCTGTTAATACTATTATTACCCTGCAGCTGATACAGCAGTCTTCCCTTCTCCATGGTTTTGCTTTCTGAGGTTTCAGTTACCCAGTCTCAAACATGGTCCAAAAATATTAAACAGAAAACTCCAGAAACAAACAATTCATAAGTTTTAAACTATACACCATGCTGGGTAGTATAGTGAAATATTGCCCTGCCCTGCTCTATCCAGTCCAATATGTGAATCATGCCTTTGTCCAGTTTGTCCTGCCCTTAGTCACTTAGTTATCAGTTATCAGTTTGACTGTTTTGGTATCACAGTGCTTGTGTTTAAGTAATCCTTCTTTTAGTTAATGGCCCAAAGCATAAGAGTAGTGACACTAGCAATTCAGAAATGCCATAGAGAAGCTGTAAAGTGCTTCCTTTAAGTAAAAAAGGAGAAAATTCTCAACTTAAGGGGGAAAAAAAGTCATATGCTAAGGTTGCTAAGATCTAGAGTAAAACCCAATCTTCTATCTGTGAAATTATGAAGAAGGAAAAAGGAATTTGTGGTAGTTTTCCTGTTGTACCTGAAGCTGCAAAAGTTATAGCCATAATGTGTATTAAGTGCTTAGTTAAGACAAAAAGGAATTTTTTTAAAAGAGAAGATATTTTTTAAAGAGAATCATTCACATAATGTTTATTACAGTATAATTGCTCTATTTTATTATTAGTTTTGCTACTAACATCTTACTATGTCTACTGTATAAATTAAACCTTATCATAGGTATGCATGTATTGGAAAAAACATAGTATATATAGGGTTTGGTTCCATCCAGACTTTCAGGCATTCACTGATGTCTTGGAACTTATCCCCCAGGGATAAGTGGGGACTATTGTACTAAAAATGGCTCTGAAGGGACTAAAGGAGCACAGGCGAGCAAGCACAGATGCTGGTCCCAGGCAGGACCTGAAGTCCTTAAACTCTGGGATACTGGGAAAAACACAGATTTAGAACTCAAAAATATTGTATTCTAACTCAGCCACTTGCTTGACACATGACCTTTGAAAGTGTCTCATGTCTCTGATCTTCAACTTCCTCTCAGACACCAAGGCTAACTCAGGTGCAGGTCTAAGTGAGTCTTAAATGAGATAATGTACAGGAAGCACACCATAAGAGAGGCTGGTGTGAGGGATGGTCTTCTTCTGTGTCGGGTCTACTTCTCCATCTCTCTAGCTTCCATTCTCCAGGGTTCATTGGGGTGCAGAACATAGACTCCCATCCACTGGGAAAGGAACCTGGAAAGATTTCTGTAGGAGTGGGTTGGACCATCACTCCTGGACAAGAGAAACCAGAACACACAGTAACATATAATCAGGGGAAAAAAACTTCCTCAGGATACAAAGTGTGACCAAATAAAATAGAAATAATTACACCTGCATGATATAATTTTAAATATTTATCAGCATCCTTATTTCATTAAACAGTAATTAAAGTGCTGCAAATTCTTCCTGGCTAATGGGTATATTCAGAAAATAGAATGAAAAAGCTTTGAAAGAAGCCATATGTTTAAAAAGATGAAAAGTGAGATTAAGGCAGGAGGGCTCCTCCATGGAAAAAAGTGTTGACATTTAAAACTGCAGGACCGCAGTCCTAGAAAACCAGACAGTAGGCGACACAGGCAATGAAATTTAATAGCCAGCTCTCAACAGGTGGACAGGCTGAAGCTGTGATAAACTGTTTCAACTCTGATGTTCAGCGCAGGAGCTGGAGCAGCATGCACCAACAGATGGAGCCATTCAAAAACTAGCTGCATGAAGATAAGAGAAAAAGCTGTGGAGATGGAAATGGGAGAGAAAAAGGCAGGGCAAAAGGTGGGTTTGAAACACAGCAAAGGCCATCTCCAGATGACCTAAGATCCAAATGGGAAAACTGCAAACGGCTCTTTGGAGAAAAGTTAGCCTAATGTAAGAGTCAAGCAAAAAAATAAAAAAGCACTCAGTACTGTTCCTTACACCAAACTGTGGCCTACCTTTAGGTAAAATTCTGGACCAGGGCATTTTTAGTTTGTCTTTCTGCTGCAAAAGTTGGCTCTGGTCTATTTGTGGTCAGCTGCTGCTGCTGCTGCTGCTAAGTCGCTTCAGTCGTGTCGGAATCTGTGTGACCCCAGAGACGGCAGCCCACCGGGCTCTGCTGCCCCCGGATTCTCCAGGCAAGAACACTGGAGTGGGGTGCCATTTCCTTCTCCAATGCATGAAAGTGAAAAGTGAAAGTGAAGTTGCTCAGTCGTGTCTGACTCTTAGCGACCCCATGGACTGCAGCCCACCACACAATCAGATTTTCCAAGCAAGGCCAAATTCTGCAGGCACCCTATTTGGAACACAAAGTGGGCCCCCATCATAAAACATAATTTAAATAATGGGGCTGAAATCCTTTTTCTTGGTTTGCTTCATGATACGCATTTTTTTTGCGTTTCTTTCTCACTTATAAATGCTTAGTGTGGCCATTGCCAGTTCTTCCAGTCTTTCCACGCCCTCATCTTACTGCCTCAGATCCTTTCCCCGCCTCAGCTTCGGATCTCTGGAAAGCCCCTCAGCCCTGGGTGTCTTTTACTTCAACACTAGTCGCCATTCGATTTGTGAGGTTCTCCCTGCACCGCACCCCTCCTCGCCACACACACACACCACGCAGGCCCACACACACTGCCACAGGGACCGTCGCGTCTCTCTCCCTAGACCGCAAAGTCGGCGCCTCACAGGCCCAGAAGTCGAAAATGAGAAACCTGGGGGAAAGACAGGTTAAGTGAACTCGCAAGCCCTGGCAGGAATAAATATCACGCGACTCACCTCTAAGGTCAACGTTCCTGCCAGACCACTAGCCTGGTGTGAGCGTCTACAACCCGAGTCTTAGGCCACACACAGCACGAACATACTAGAAGCACGGACCCCTTACTCCTCCAGCACGCCTCACCTTTGCGTCCCACGCAGCCTTATGAACGGACGAGCCATTCTCGCGCGACTTGTACCAAATTCTCAGGAAGGGAAAACTTTCGCGAGACTTGGAATGTACGGCTCTTTTTGCAATAGAGAGCAGCGTGGTGGCAAGCGAAGCCGTTTGGGTAAGCGGTGCACAGCTGCTAGGTGATGCCCGACTCTTTGCGACTCCCAGGGACTGTTACCCACCAGGCTCCTCTGTCCATGGGATTCCCCAGGCAAGAATACTGGAATGGGTTGCCATTTCCTCCTCCAGAGAATCTTCCAGACCAGGGATTGAACCCGCGTCTTTTCTGTCTCCTGCATTGGCAGACAGGTTCTTTACCACTAACGCCACCTGGGAAGTCCTTGGGTAAGGACAACTGCTTTTAAATCTGCTGTGTGTGCATACGTGATCGGTTGCGTCATTTGTGTCTGACTTTCTGCCACACCGTGGACTGTAAGCCGCCAGACTTCTCTGTCCATTGGATTCTCTAAGCAGGAATACTGGAGTGGGTTGCCATGCGCTCCTCCAGGGGATCTTCCCCACTCAGGAATGGAAACTGCATCTCCTTCAGAGATGGGAAATAAGCCACCTGGGAAATAAATGTGCTAGGGAACTTTTTTTTTTTGTAATGTAGATTAAAAAAAAAAAAATTGTAGCTTGCCGGGTCCCACTCCAGATGTACAAATCACATTCTCTGAGGTTGGGCAGGGAATGTAAGAATGGCTGTGGTGGGCTGGGTGCTTTTGGGTTAGACGGCAGGCAATGACTGTTTATTCAGCAAAAAGAGTAATTTCTGTTCTTAAGCAGATGTGATAATAAATGTATGTGATTACATGTATCAATCACGTTGTACACCTTAAACTTATGAAATGTTACATCTTAATTATGTGTCAAAGAGCTAAGATACTCTTTATACAATACAAACATGACCATATCACTTTTCTGGTAAATCCTTGAGTGGTTTTCCATTGTTCTTAGGATTAGACTCCAGAAATCCATACCATGTCAGAATGTGGTGGTGAACATGGGGGCTTTGTACCCAGAGTTTTGGGTCAGCACTCTCTGCTCCAGCACTCACTACTGTTTGCCTTAGTTAATAAGGCTCACTGCCCTCATCTAATCTCTCTACATTGTGTATGTTTATGAGGACTGATTAAGATGTGTGAGGAGCACTTAGCAAAGTATCTGGCATGTAGAAAATGATCTGTAAATGTTAACTGTGGTTATTTTTGGCCACTAGAAGCACCTTTCTGATCCCAGCCTACCTTCAACTCTCACCTGGCACTGCTGTTTACCTTGTTCTTGATATTCTGGCCATTTTACTCTTCAGTCAGTTCTATAACCTTTTTTCACTTTAGAACCTTCATATATGATTCTGCCCCTGAATAGAAATCCACCCCTTTTACCCGATTAATATCTCCTCAGACTTAAGATTTAGCCTCCATTTTTCTTTCTTTGTTTCAGTGCTTGGGTCAGGGAGATCCTCTGGAATAGGAAATGGGAACCCACTCCGGTATTTTTGCCAGGAAAATTACATGGACACAAAAACCTGGTAGGCTACCATCCAGGGGGTTGCAAAGAGTTGGACACCATTGAGCACACACACATTTCTTTGTGTATGTGCTTTCCTGAGACCTAATAGAAACCATTGTTCCCCTTTACCAGGCTTGTGCAGCCATCCTGCAGCTGCTGTGAGTGATGACCCTGTTCTCCAGGAAACTGACTGAAAGAAGTGGTTCTTAAATATTATTATGAATCACAACCACCTGGAGGGTTAGTGGACCCTCCGAGTTCTGCGCCCCATTTCCAGAGTTTCTGATTCAGTGGGTCTGAGGAGCTCCNAGGAAACTGACTGAAAGAAGTGGTTCTTAAATATTATTATGAATCACAACCACCTGGAGGGTTAGTGGACCCTCCGAGTTCTGCGCCCCATTTCCAGAGTTTCTGATTCAGTGGGTCTGAGGAGCTCCCTGAGAACTGACAGGTCTAACACATTCCCAGGTGATGGATCATCAAATTTTGATGACCATGGATCGTCCTTTCCCTGAGCTAAATTCTCCTTGCCTGAGAGTTACAACAAACCCTGCCCATCTCTCCTCCATATCAGAGACTGTGACTCACTAACAGAGGGGCAAAAAAAAAAAAAAAAAAAAAAAGGTTTCCTGACAACACAGTGCAACCATCTCTNCACTTTCACTGTATAATTGTAAGGGATTTGATTTAGGTCATACCTGAATGGTCTAGCGGTTTTCTCCACTTTCTTCAATTTCAGTCTGAATTTGGCAATGAAGAGTTCATGTTCTGAGCCACAGTCAGCTCCCGGTCTTGTTTTTGCCAACTTTATAGATCTTCTCCATCTTTGATTGCAAAGAATATAATCAATCTGATTTTGGTGTTGGCTATCTGGTGATGTCTATGTGTAGAGTCTTCTCTCGTGTTGTTGGAAGAGGGTGTTTGCTATGACTAGTGTGTTCTCTTGGCCAAACTCTATTAGCCTTTGCCCTGCTTCATTGTGTACTCCAAGGCCAAATTTGCCTGTTACTCCAGGTATTTCTTGACTTCCTACTTTTGCATTCCAGTTTCCTATAGTAAATGTGTGTGTGTGCATACATACATATGTTTATGTGTGTGTGCTCATGTATTCATTATGCTAAGTCTTTTGAAGGAGGGAGATAAACAGAAATAGAAGTGCAAAGAACAAAAGTCTGGGCACCAAGAGGAGAACTGGGGGATTGTTAGGATGAACTGGGAGATCAGGACTGACATACACACACGTCTGCTACTATATATAAAACAGATAAGTAATGAGAAACTAGTGTATAGCACAAGGAACTCTACTCAGTGTTTTGTGGTGACCTAGATTGCCTAGAGAAATATCAATAACCTCAGATATGCAGATGACATCACCCTTATGGCAGAAAGTGAAGAGGAGCTAAAAAGCCTCTTGATGAAAGTGAAAGAAGAGAGTGAAAAAGTTGACTTAAAACTCAACATTCAGAAAACGAAGATCATGGCATCTGGTCCCATCACTTCATGGGAAATAGATGGGGAAACAGTGGAAACAGTGTCAGACTTTATTTTGGGGGCTCCAAAATCACTGCAGATGGTGATTGCAGCCATGAAACTAAAAGACTCTTATTCCTTGGAAGGAAAGTTATGACCAACCTAGATAGCATATTCAAAAGCAGAGACATTACTTTGCCAACTAAGGTCCGTCTAGTCAAGGCTATGGTTTTTCCAATAGTCATGTATGGATGTGAGAGTTGGACTGTGAAGAAGGCTGAGTGCTGAAGAATTGATGCTTTTGAACTGTGTTGTTTGTGAAGACTCTTGAGAGTTCCTTGGACTGCAAGGATATCCAACCAGTCCATTCTGAAGGAGATCAGCCCTGGGTGTGCTTTGGAAGGATTGATACTAAAGCTGAAACTCCAATACTTTGGCCACCTAGTGTGAAGAGTTGACTCATTGGAAAAGACTCTGCTGCTGAGAGGGACTGGGGACAGGAGGAGAAGGGGACGACAGAGGATGAGATGGCTGGATGGCATCACTGACTCGATGGATGTGAATCTGAGTGAACTCCGGGAGTTGGTGATGGGCACGGAG
>SJYW01035856.1:651375-716400 GCA_006410735.1 Raphicerus campestris | reverse complement strand
AAAAAAAAAAAAAAAAAAAAAGGTTTCCTGACAACACAGTGCAACCATCTCTGGAGTATTTAACTCATCCTCCACAGTCCCTGTGGGATCAAGCCGAGGCTTCTGCTTTGCTCAGCTCCTTTCTTTGCCCCACCCTGCTCCCCCCACTTCGATGTTCACTTCCATTTTCCTCAGAGCACTTCTTCAATAAACCAGGTACACAAGAATCCTGTCTCGGCCTCCATTTCTGAGGAGCTCAAATGAAAACACACATACGCAGAAATGCACTGTGGAAATAAAAGTGAGTATAAAGAGCAAAATTGATAAGAAAGGAATGTGAATTTCCTCAGAAGAGGATTTGCCAGAGCTTTCTGAGATGAAGTATATTTTCTCTTGAAAGCCTGAGCATAGGAAAGGATGCATCCCATAAAAATCTTAAAAGTTTATCAGCATCATTTTTAACAAGCCTCAAAAGCCCAGTTGTACCTGAGGCCCATGAGTACTCAGATTTGCCCTATCTCTGAGGCGCTAGGTTGTCATTTCATATAATGAGACGATCTGTACTTTCCAGGACCTAAAACAGGGAGGCTCTATAAATTCTGCACCAGGCAGAGTGTGGAAGTAGCTTTTAATGGCCCCAACAACTACCATTTCACTGTCTGGGATCTGCCGATATGAGATAATGTTGATAAACTGCACTGCTTTCCGCCAGCAATAAAACGAGAGAGCAAACAGAGTTTAAGGGCTGCAGCTAACTTTCTGTTACAAGCAAGGCCAGAGGGCAGGGAAGTGGATGGCTGAGGAGGCCTCAGTGTCTGCTGTTTAGAAATGGGCTCTGTGGTCCCACAGGGCCAACACTGGAATCTGTGTCATCTTTGTAAATCAGAATAAATGGGCTCAGCCATCTTCCTTGAGCAGGTGTCAGTGCCCTTCTTCCCAGGCTGGCATGCCTACAGTAGAGGCTGCAACCATCTGGATTGCTGTCAGGAAATCACGGTGATGCTGAGTCTGGACCACAGGGCAATTAGCAGGGCTCTCCACAGGAGCTTTGTGTATGCTGGAGTCCTCCTAACCAGTCCATTCCTCATGGCTGGTGTGACAGTATCCACGTGGCTATAATAATAATGAGAACATGGACTGAGCAGGCCATCTGGTAGGTTGGTAAAAATAACAAGAAGCTCTCTGCATGGGGAACAGCCCTGATCACAAGTCAAAAGAGATGGAGTTTATGGGAGAATGGATATATGTATATGTATGGCTGAGTCCCTGTGCTGTCTACCTGAAACTATCATGACATTATTAATCAGTCATACACCAATATAAAATAAAAAGCTTAAGTTTTTTTTAATAATTAAAAATAAAAATCATTTTAAAAAAGAGAGAGAGAGATGTACCTGGTGCTGAGTGTAGATGGATGTATCTCCAGATTTATACATTTTTAACAACAGGGGGCGTAAGGTGTCTATGTTGTCTGTGGTTTTTAGTTTGCTTGCTAAAACCCTGATCCCTTTCCTGGTTTCACCAGTTAATTCTACCAGCAAGATTTGCAGCTGGGTGCTGTTAACCAGTACCTTTACTAGTCCTTGAATAAGTTCAATAAAGATACCTCTGGCTGACAAAATCACAAACGATTTCATGGCTATGATAGTTTCCACAATACTGTGAGAGAGAGTGAAGGCAGGATTCAAGTTTATCTTTTCATAAAGATCCTGAGCAAAGGTACAAGGAAAGGAAATGCCCTTTCCCTTCTTCTGAAGCATTTCACAATTCCTTCCCAATTTCATTGTTTTCTGAAAATAAGAAAAACCTTCATGTTCTGCATGACAACTGGAGGAGAGACTTTTATCTGGAAGTTGATGGACCCCAACTTTTCACTGCAGACATTCCTCTCAAAGATACTTGTTCAGAGGGATTTCCTGCTTCTATCTTTTAAGTGCAACATCTATACCATCAAATACTTCAAATTATATTAATCTTACATCAACATTGGGCAAAAGAAACATAATTCCACACAATGGAAATGTTATCACTGGGTCAGGGATGTAGAGTGGAACGTAGTTACTCTACTAAGTTCTGGAGATTTTTGACTGCTACTTGAATAGTGAATTCAGCAAGTCCTCAGGAAATAGCAAGAAGGCATAAGAGGCCCATCTCAAAAAAAAAAGTTTCATATGTAATAAGTGTCTCTTATTTTAACCTGTTAACAGCTGATATGGAATAGAATCTTGGGGAAAGATACATAATATGAAAAACAGTTGTTCTTCTCTTTTCATGTTATTATGTAAATGACCAAAATTTTTGTAAAGGATATAACATTTAATATCATGGGGTCAAGCTCTAATTATGGCTCCATCAAGCATATCAAATTTACTGAAGTCTGTTTAAAAAAAAAATCTACTAAAGTCTTTTCGTAAAAGATAGTTTTGTTCCAAGACTACTTTGTGACCCGGAGGAAAAAAAAAAATAGAAGCTCCTCATCTTAAACTGTAGCTGTTTTCCTTCCCCACCTACCTCTTCAAAAATCAAACCCCAATCTTTTTTTCCTAGCTGGCAGGACAGAGACCCCAGAGACAGCATGGTAAGTCTGAGCATCTTTCTGGTTCTCAGAAGCAGATAGATAAGCAGAGCTGGAATGCTCATTTATGAGGATGCTGAGGAGGAAGTGATCCATAAAGCTTATGTCTGGAGTGAGTTACTGAGAATGTTATCCCCTCAAGTAGACCACTCTGGCTTTCCAGGTGGCGCTAGTGGCGAAGAACCTGTCTGCCAAAGCAGGAGACATAAGAGACTCAAGTTCAATCCCTGGGTCAGATTTATCCCCTGGAGGAGGGCATAGCAACCTACTCCAATATTCTTGCCTGGAGAATCCCATGGACAGAGGAGCCTGGCGGGTTGCAGTCCATAGGGTCGCACAGAGTCGGACATGACTGAAGCGACTTAGTAGGCATGCAGACAACTCTGACCCTATGATCTTACTAAAGACAAGGCTGTCGGCACCAACTCTCNCTGCTTCTATCTTTTAAGTGCAACATCTATACCATCAAATACTTCAAATTATATTAATCTTACATCAACATTGGGCAAAAGAAACATAATTCCACACAATGGAAATGTTATCACTGGGTCAGGGATGTAGAGTGGAACGTAGTTACTCTACTAAGTTCTGGAGATTTTTGACTGCTACTTGAATAGTGAATTCAGCAAATCCTCAGGAAATATGCAAGAAGGCATAAGAGGCCCATCTCAAAAAAAAAAGTTTCATATGTAATAAGTGTCTCTTATTTTAACCTGTTAACAGCTGATATGGAATAGAATCTTGGGGAAAGATACATAATATGAAAAACAGTTGTTCTTCTCTTTTCATGTTATTATGTAAATGACCAAAATTTTTGTAAAGGATATAACATTTAATATCATGGGGTCAAGCTCTAATTATGGCTCCATCAAGCATATCAAATTTACTGAAGTCTGTTTTAAAAAAAAATCTACTAAAGTCTTTTCGTAAAAGATAGTTTTGTTCCAAGACTACTTTGTGACCCGGAGGAAAAAAAAAAATAGAAGCTCCTCATCTTAAACTGTAGCTGTTTTCCTTCCCCACCTACCTCTTCAAAAATCAAACCCCAATCTTTTTTTCCTAGCTGGCAGGACAGAGACCCCAGAGACAGCATGGTAAGTCTGAGCATCTTTCTGGTTCTCAGAAGCAGATAGATAAGCAGAGCTGGAATGCTCATTTATGAGGATGCTGAGGAGGAAGTGATCCATAAAGCTTATGTCTGGAGTGAGTTACTGAGAATGTTATCCCCTCAAGTAGACCACTCTGGCTTTCCAGGTGGCGCTAGTGGTGAAGAACCTGTCTGCCAAAGCAGGAGACATAAGAGACTCAAGTTCAATCCCTGGGTCAGATTTATCCCCTGGAGGAGGGCATAGCAACCTACTCCAATATTCTTGCCTGGAGAATCCCATGGACAGAGGAGCCTGGCGGGTTGCAGTCCATAGGGTCGCACAGAGTCGGACATGACTGAAGCGACTTAGCAGGCATGCAGACAACTCTGACCCTATGATCTTACTAAAGACAAGGCTGTCGGCACCAACTCTCAACCTGTCTCTCTCCTCCTGTTTTATTTTTTCTACTCTTTGGACCCTTATATTCATGTCTTTACTTCATATTATAGGTAACTTTTTCTCAGGGCACTTTCTCAGTGCCCTGGTTATGATTAAAATGTTTACTATGTTTATATAGTAATTTTCTATCATCATTTTATGCAGTTTATAGAGGCTGACTTGTGTTTTATATATAGTATAAATGTTATATATTTGCTATCAGCCCAACAAATTACATTCTAATTTTAAAAATTTACACACAGCAATGCAGAATAATAAACAATCATTTCCTGCCCTCTAAATGGGAAGTGGAGTCATTATATAAAGTCACGTAAAAAAGATGAGAGGCTTCTAGAATGTCAAAGATTTTCTCTAAATGACTTCCCTGAAACAAGTATATATGCCATGTACAAGAATATGTACTTTCCTTTGGGGAGTCCAGTTTGGTTATTTTTCTCTAAATGATTTTTTTTCATGTTCTTTTTATCCTAAGGAAGTGCCTTTTCTTTTCAGAAATGGCTCTTTGTCTAAGGAGAAACACTTTCCTTCCCATGTCTGTTAATGGAAGATCTTGCCATCAGCTTGGAAACCGCCAAGCAGGTGGTGATTTGTGGAGGGCAAGGTAAATGTTCGTCATCTACATCCCTTCCCTGCCTCCGAGTGGGGCTAGTGGAAAAGACCTGCCATTGTTTTCATCATTTGCAAGGTTCTCTTTATTGGAAAATAGAGAGCTGGTAGGATTTGTGTTGGAGGTGATTCTTCTTTCTTGAGAGGATGATAGCATGCCTAAAATTATGGAAGCATAAAAGCTGCAGGTTTTCTATAATGGGCACTGCTCAGTATTATTAATAACTGTGCACAAGGCACTTTTATGTTGGCAAGTGGCTTCAATCATTTTTATCACGTAATAGCTGCAGAGGTTCAGTGAGCTCTTCAATCTCTTCACAAGATTGGGTTCCAGGAACATGTAGGGTTTTAAGGCTGGAAGGAAATTCCCAAGGCTCATTCAAGAAATATTTTTGAATTATTAATTCAAGAAATGTTTTATATGCACACGCACACACACACACACTCATGCATCAGTATTTACCAGGAGGGTTATGCCAGTAAATGCACTCTCTGCATTGTCTAATTTAATCCTTACAATAACCTTATGAGGAAAATATCATGACTACACCCTTTTCACAGATGAGAAAAATGAAGTTTAAAGAAGTTAAGGAAGGGACTTCCCTGGTCGTCCAGTGGCTAAGACTCTGTGATCCCAATGCAGGGGGCCCGGTTCAATCCCTGGTCAGGGAACTAGATCCCACATACTGCAACTAAAGATCCTGCATGCTGCAACTAACAGCTGCTGCTGCCAAATAAATAAATTTAAAAAAAGAAGGGCTCTTTTGCAAAGATAATAAGTAGCAGAGCCTGGACTCAAATCTAGGTGTCTTATTTCAAACCTCACAATCTTACACTAGATCTGTCCAATGAGAGACTGTGTATGACAGCCCAGAGGGTGCTCTGTGCCCTACAACACAACCCCTCGCCCATATGATCCTTGACCCAGACCCTAGAGACTCCCCTATGGTAGGAAACAGAAACACCCTTTTGTCAACTTTACAGATAACGACCCACAAATCCTCTCCAGGACGCTCTCCCTGCCACTGCATGCTCGGTCAGGCAGAGACTATGCATTCCAGAAAATAAAAATCAAAAGGAAAGAAAGAAATCAATAAAGACAGAAATCAATAAATTAGAAAACCAAAAGAAGACAAACCAAGTGTTTAATTCAAGAGCTGGTCTTGGGAAACACTGATAAACAGACAAACCTCTTACAATGTTGAAGAAGAAGAAATTATTAGGAGAGAGAAATAGGATATAGCCCAGATTCAGAGGGGATTAAGTAGCTAATTATATATTTTAAAAGCTATGTGTAACTCATTAATGGCTTTTTAAAATCTCACTGAAATAGTTGGGATCTGGGCTAATACAAATTGAATATAAAAAAAGACAGAAGAGGCAGAGAGCCTTGAAAGGCAAACACATATGGGAGAAGCGGAAAGGGATTTCAAAGAATTAAGGGTTCAAGAGGCATTAGGTTGTCACTAATTTTACTGGCAAATTTTATGATGCTTTAAAAATATAATACATTCTTGAGACTTTGCTGGTCGTCCAGTGGTTAAGACTCTTGCTCCCAATGCAGGGGGCACAGACTGAATCCATAATCAGGAAAGTAAGATCCCACATGTTGTATAGGATGGGCAATAAAATTAATAAAATACATTCTTAGTTTGTGTGTTTCTTTGAGTGTGCCTATGTGTATGTGTTTGCATCACTGTTGAGTACTTATTACTTGACACAAACCCTGGTAAGTACTTGGTACCAACTATCATTTAACATTCACAATCTTATGATGTAGGTACCATTCTTATTCCTTTTCTTACAAATGGGGAATACTAGCAAGTAATGAAACTGGATTTCTAACCCAAATAGCTCATACTTCAGGGCTTAGATTCTTTTTTTAAAATTTTATTGAGATATACCTGGCATATAAAGCTGTATTACATGATTTATATATGTGTATATTGCAGAATGATTGCCAAAATAAGTTTAGTTAACATCCATCACCACATATAGTTACAAGTTTTTTTTCCTGTTACAAAAATTTTTTAAGATCTACTCTCTTGCTCCTGCTGCTGCTGCTAAGTCGCGTCAGTCGTGTCCGATTCTGTGCGACCCCAGAGACTGCAGCCCACCAGAGCCCCCTGTCCCTGGGATTCTCCAGGCAAGAACACTGGAGTGGGTTGCCATTTCCTTCTCCAATGCATGAAAGTGAAAAGTGAAAGTGAAGTCGCTCAGTCGCGTCCGACTCTTCGCGACCCCATGGATGGCAGCCTACCAGGGGCCTCCGTCCGTGGGATTTTTCAGGCAAGAGTACTGGAGTGGGTGCCATTGCCTTCTACTCTCTTAGCAACTTTTAAATACACAGTATTGGAGAAGGCAATGGCACCCAACTCCAGTGTTCTTGCCTGGAGAATCCCAGGGATGGCGGCGCCTGGTGTGCTGCCGTCTATGGGGTCACACAGAGTCGGACACGACTGAAGTGACTTAGCAGCAGCAGCAGCAGCATTGTTAACTAAAGTCACTATGCTGTATGTTACATCCCGAGGACTTAATTATCATATAACTGGAAGTTTAAACCTTTTGGCCATTTTTACCCATTTTGTCTACCCCTACTTCATACATCTGGTAACCACCCGTATCTTCTCTAAATCTATCAGTTTGGGTGTTTATTAGATTCCACATATATGTGAGATCACATAATATTTTTCTTTATTGGTCTGAATTATTCCATTTTAAATAATACCTTCAAAGTCTATCCATATTGTTGCAAATGATAGGACTTTTGTTTTCTTCTAGTGGCTGTATAATATTCCACGTTTTCTTTATCCATTCGTCACGTACTTTAAGTCTTGGCTATTGTAAATACTGCTGCAATAAACATAGGGGTGCAGATATCATTTCAAGATAGTGACTTCTATTCCTTCAGATAAATATTAATACCAGAAGTGGGTTTGTTGAATCATGTGGTAACTCTATTTTTATTTTTGAGGGGAAACTTCAAACTATTTTTTATCATGGCTGTACCAATTTATGTTCCCAACAATAGTGCCCAAGTGTTCCCCTTTCACCTCATCCTTGACAACACTTGTTATTTCTTGTCTTTCTCCTAATAGCTATTCTAACAGGTGACAGCTTATTGTGGTTTTGATTTGCATTTCCCTAATGATTGTTGTTGGTGGGTTGCTAAGTTGTGTCCAACTCTTCTGCAACCCCATGGACTGGACTCCAAGGATGCCAGGCTCCTTCTGTTCGTGGGATTTCCCAAGCATGGATACTGAAGCGGGTTTCCATTTCCTCCTCCAGGGCATGTTCCTGACCCAGGAATCAAACCCATGTCTCCTGCATTGGCAAGCGGATTCTTTACCAGTGAGCCACCAGGGAAGCCCCAGTGATTAGTTATGCTGAGCACGTTTTCAGGTACCTGCTGACCATTTTGTATGTCTTTCTTCTTTGGAAAAATATCTGCTCAGCTCCTCTGCCCTTTTTGAAACTGGATTGTTTGGGTTTGTTTNTCTCCAATGCATGAAAGTGAAAAGTGAAAGTGAAGTCGCTCAGTCGCGTCCGACTCTTCGCGACCCCATGGATGGCAGCCTACCAGGGGCCTCCGTCCGTGGGATTTTTCAGGCAAGAGTACTGGAGTGGGTGCCATTGCCTTCTACTCTCTTAGCAACTTTTAAATACACAGTATTGGAGAAGGCAATGGCACCCAACTCCAGTGTTCTTGCCTGGAGAATCCCAGGGATGGCGGCGCCTGGTGTGCTGCCGTCTATGGGGTCACACAGAGTCGGACACGACTGAAGTGACTTAGCAGCAGCAGCAGCAGCATTGTTAACTAAAGTCACTATGCTGTATGTTACATCCCGAGGACTTAATTATCATATAACTGGAAGTTTAAACCTTTTGGCCATTTTTACCCATTTTGTCTACCCCTACTTCATACATCTGGTAACCACCCGTATCTTCTCTAAATCTATCAGTTTGGGTGTTTATTAGATTCCACATATATGTGAGATCACATAATATTTTTCTTTATTGGTCTGAATTATTCCATTTTAAATAATACCTTCAAAGTCTATCCATATTGTTGCAAATGATAGGACTTTTGTTTTCTTCTAGTGGCTGTATAATATTCCACGTTTTCTTTATCCATTCGTCACGTACTTTAAGTCTTGGCTATTGTAAATACTGCTGCAATAAACATAGGGGTGCAGATATCATTTCAAGATAGTGACTTCTATTCCTTCAGATAAATATTAATACCAGAAGTGGGTTTGTTGAATCATGTGGTAACTCTATTTTTATTTTTGAGGGGAAACTTCAAACTATTTTTTATCATGGCTGTACCAATTTATGTTCCCAACAATAGTGCCCAAGTGTTCCCCTTTCACCTCATCCTTGACAACACTTGTTATTTCTTGTCTTTCTCCTAATAGCTATTCTAACAGGTGACAGCTTATTGTGGTTTTGATTTGCATTTCCCTAATGATTGTTGTTGGTGGGTTGCTAAGTTGTGTCCAACTCTTCTGCAACCCCATGGACTGGACTCCAAGGATGCCAGGCTCCTTCTGTTCGTGGGATTTCCCAAGCATGGATACTGAAGCGGGTTTCCATTTCCTCCTCCAGGGCATGTTCCTGACCCAGGAATCAAACCCATGTCTCCTGCATTGGCAAGCGGATTCTTTACCAGTGAGCCACCAGGGAAGCCCCAGTGATTAGTTATGCTGAGCACGTTTTCAGGTACCTGCTGACCATTTTGTATGTCTTTCTTCTTTGGAAAAATATCTGCTCAGCTCCTCTGCCCTTTTTGAAACTGGATTGTTTGGGTTTGTTTGTTTTTTTTTTTTCCCTATTGATTCTAATATAAGTTCTTTATTTTTGGCCGTGCTGGGTCTTCGCTGCTGCATGTGAGCTTTCTTTAGTCGTGGTGAGCAGGGACTACTCTCCATTGCAGTGCAAGGCTTCTAATTGCAGTGGCTTCTCTTTTGTGGAGCACAGGCTCCAGGCACGTGAACTTCAGGAGCTGCCGCGCATGGGCTCAGTGGTGGTGGTGCAGTGGCTTAGTTGCTCTGCAGCATGTGGACCAGGGACTGAACCCGTGTTCCCTGCATTGCAAGGTGGATTCTTAACTGCTGCACCACCAGGCAAGTCCTCATATGAGTTCTTTATATACATTGGATATTAACCCCTCATCAGATATGATTTGCAAATATTTTCTCTCATCCTATAGGTTACCATTTCATTTTGTTGATGATTTTCCTTGTGGTACAAAAGTTTTTTAGTCTGATGTAGACTCATTTGTTTATTTTTGCTTTTATTTTGTTTTTGATGCCTTTACAAGTGGTGTCAAATTTAAAAAAATCATTGCCGTTATTGATATCAGGTACCTTATTCCTGTGTTTTCGTCTAAGAGTATGATGATTTCAGATCTTACATTCAAGTCTTTAATCCATTTTGAGTTTATTTTTCTGTACAGTGTAAAATAGTGGTCCAGCTTCACTTTTTTGTACATGGTTGAGTTTCTCAACCTTTTTTGTACATGGATGTGTAGTTTCACTTTTTTGTATGTGGTTGTGTAGTTTCCCAAGCATCAGTCTAAGGGTCTGCTTTAGGCCAGGACTGTTTTGTTCTGATTTGTGAGAGCCTGGACTCTTAATTACTACCTTAAAGTTGCTCCCAGAACATAAACTGCAGCGAAATACAGAATTTCGTAAAACAAGCACTGTGTCAATGCAATAATCTTACCAATAATTGTACCTAAGAAAAAATATTTGGGCAATTCTTGTTTTTCAAATATCAAAACAAAAATCTTAAAATAAGATACTGGTATATCAATTATTTTAACATGAATAGTATACCATAATCAAGTGTGTTTATTTTGGCAACACTGGGAAATATATTACATAATAATTTGAAGGTGAAGAAAATCATATGAATGATATCAATTAATGTCAAAAAATTATTTATAAAATGTAAATTCCATTTTGATTAAAAAAATACCACAATTGTAATCTCTGACTCTCGGTGGTAAAGTAATAAAATAATTCCATTAAAGGTAAGAACAGAAAAAAAGTACACTTACTCCTTCATTGTTTTTATTTTTTAAGAACTTCTAGTCAGTGCAATAAGAAAAAGATATTTAGATGTTTGGAAGTTGTGATGAAATTTGTTATAATTACCTGCAGATTCTCAATGTGAAAATCCAAGAAAATGAATGTAACATTGATGAGAAATTCAAAGAACAATTCAGTAAGTAAGCTAAATAAAACAGGCTATTAAAACAATTTAAGAACTGCTTGGGCTTATAACCCACATTTATTTCAAGTTCATTTTTATTACCATCTTACTAACACTTTGGATATTATTTTTAATTTCACAAGCCTTTTTACATGGAATATGATTTTACTGTTCTTTTAAAATCTTGTTTTAAATCTCCTGATTTGTATTTTGATTAAATTCTCTGCTCTGGCTATTCTAAATGAGCTTGGGCAGAAATAACCATGTGTCCAAATGCCATTTCTTCCTTCTGAACATGTGAAAGATATTAATCATCTCTTCCCCAGCCCAAATGTGGTCTCCAAATCTTTCTCCATGTAGCTATTACTAACTGATTGGCACTGGTTTATGCAATATAAGTGACTTTCCCTCCCCAGTCTAGTAATTTACTTCTGTCCGCCCAGTGTATTTCCACTGGGAAAGGACCATACGACCTCTAACTTGCTAAAAACTTCACTTCATTGAGACCTCTCAGAAAAGTCAAGGGCTATAATATGTAATCTATTAGAAAGTAAGCCCTTTTGGAAATGGGATTAGCAGAGGTGGTGACAAACTGATTCAAAGGGAACACCAAACCTTATTTTTGAATTTTCTGTAACCTGTAGCCTTAGAGTGACAAGCTTGACAGTTCTTTTATACTTAGACTGTCAAAGCCATCATTGCACCCAATGTCTGTAGTTCATGGTCATTTCTAGCTGACAACAATACCGTGAGCTCAAGTCAGCTATTTGGGAAGGCTCAAACTTGATTAAAAATGATTAAAGAAATACCACCTGGGGAAAAAAAAAGTGCAGAATTTCATTCGCATTTTCCCATGGGAGTTGGTATAGGGATATAATAAAATAGTTTGGTTATGATGATAACACATGCATGTTGCAGAAGATAGAAACACTAACACATTTTGTTGCAGGAAGGGGCTCAAGAGGGGCCTGTTGTTTAACACTCAGAAATGAACTGTCCAAGGAGACCCATGTGCTGACAAAACAAGAAACTTTCATAGGAAGGGGCACCTGGGTGGAAAGCAACAGGGTAAGTGGATCCAGGAGAACAACTGCACAGCCTGCAGTCTCCAGTTTTATGGTGATGTGGTTGGTTTCCAGGTCATCTCTAGCCAGTCATTCTGACTCAGGGTTATTCCTGGTGGTGTGTGCATCACTCAGCCAAGATGGATTCCAGGCAGGAGCATTCTGGGAGGGTAGGATTATGGGTCGAAGTCTCTTTTCCTTTTGATCTTTCCCAGATTCTGCCAGTTGTGTGAGTAGCTTGTTAGTTCTGCATTCCTCAGTCGGACTTTCTGTTGTAAGATTAACTCATGCAAATCGTTACTATTGGGAGGTTTTGGTCAGTGCTTCCCCTAATAATTTTATCCTAGAAAATAAGCATTTAAAAATAAGATATCCTCAAAGAATTATATTAGGCATTGTGGAGTTAATATATTAAAGATAAAAGGTATGCAAAGAAAGATGTATCAACCTGTAGTCTTTCCTTCTAGGAGAATAAATAAACATCTGAAATTGGATTATAGCAACTGCTGGTTAAATCTTGTAAGAGACTTCCCTTTACACTTAAGGAGATGTGACTGCTCTAGCAGACTGATGAATGATCTTGCTCTGCCTTCTTTTCCACACAGATGCCATTCTACTTTTCTAGTCCATTGGTTCACTCAAGACATTCTGATCTCCGGGCACCACTGCAAAAGCCTGTGGGGCTCCATTTGCACTGGCAACTGCAAAGCTTTATCCCACATCCTTGAATGACCTTCTTTTAATTCTTGGAAAACTGTCTTTTTTCTGCTTCACATTTGCCTACGCTTTTCCTTCTGCTTAGAATGTTGTTCCTTCACACTCCTATTTTTCACTTGACTAATTTCTTTACATCTTGATGTCTTGGCTGACAGTTTGTTAATACTTCCTCACCAAGGCCAAATGAATTATTTTCACCCCCTCCACTCTGCCCACATCCACAATATGATTTTTCTTTATTTATTGTCTCCTGTACTCCCTGCTTTTGCCTCACAGAACTGGTGAAAATGTATAACTATATATTTTGAGTTTATTTAACGTAAGTAGGGTGTGTGTTTTTTGAAAGAAAAAATGTTTACTTTCAAAACATGTTTGCTTTGTTTTATAGGCAAATTGGGCTTCCCTGCTGGCTCAGACAGTAAAAAATCCGATTGCAATGCAGAAGAACTGGGTTCAATCCCTGGGTTGGGAAGATCCCCTGGAGGAGGGCATGGCAACCTATTCCATTATTCTTGCCTGGAGAATCCCTATGGACAGAGGAGCCTGGCCGGCTGCAGTCCATGGGGTTACAAAGAGTTGGACATGACTGAGCAACTAAGCACAGTACATAGACAAGATATCTAGAAAAGCCCTTGTCATTTACTAGGCCCAAATATTAAATGGATTAAAAAAGTGAACAAAGACATATTACCTAAATAAATGAAGAGGAAACATAATCAGTGATGAGCTAGAAATACAGAATAAGATTTACATGAACTTGGAAGAGTGAGAAATCACTGCTAACTGAAATGATGGAAGGGGTTTCACGAATTTGGTGATAACTGTGATGAAAAGGGGCTTTTCTGATGGCTCAGCTGGTAAAGAATCCACCTGCAATGCAGGAGACACGGGAGACACAGGTTCGATTCCTGGGTTCAGAAGATCTCCTAGAGGAGGAAATGGCAACCCACTCCAGTATTTTTGCCCAAAAAATCCCATGACAGACGAGCCTGGCAGGCTACAGTCCAAGGGGTCTCAGAGACTAAGCACGATTAAAAAACAGGTAGTTGGGAATTCCCTGGTAGTCCAATAGTTGGGACTCAGGGCTATCTCTGCTAGAGGCCCAGGTTTGATCCCTGGTTGGGGAACTAAAGTACTGCAAATCACATAGTGCTACAAGAAAAAAATAGTATTGGGATGATGAAATGTATTGAAGTTGAAAGAATAAGAAGTCTGGAGTTTAAGAGAACTCTGCTGCTGCTGCTGCTAAGTCGCTTCAATCGTGTCCATGTCTGTGTGACCCCATACACAGCAGCTCACCAGGCTCCCCCATCCCTGGGCTTCTCCACGCAAGAACTCTGGAGTGGGTTGCCATATCCTTCTCCAATGCATGAAAGTGAAAAGTGAAAGTGAAGTCGCTCAGTCATGTCTGAATCCTAGCGACCCCATGGACTGCAGCCTACCAGGCTCCTCCATCCATGGGATTCTCCAGGTAAGAGTACTGGAGTCGGGTGTCATTGCCTTCTCCGAAGAGAACTCTGTATTTATGCAAATTGTGTGAACCTGGACAAGTCACTGAAGTCACCACAGTTGTTTCCTAGATGAAACAGGCTGTGATGATTAAAGCACATGAGATTACCTTTGAAAACATGCTTTCAGTCCCCAGCACAAAGCAGGTACTTGATAACTATTATCATTATGTCGGCATCATTGGGCTTTCTAGATCAACTAGACAGAATGAATCAAGGAAGGAGGTAGAAAAGTGAAGCATATGGGAGCTGGGGATTTAGATTAACTGGAACTGGAGTTGACTGAAAGTAAGAAAGAAATATGATTTGTTGTTGGTCACTGGACATGAGTTAATTTGAGAAAAGCTAGATTAAAAATAAATTAGAAATTAATGTTTAAAAAAAGCCTGATTTGAAAAAATTGCTTCAGATATTCTCCCCCTCTTCCCCCCACCGCCGACACTACCATAGTTGGGGGCGGACAGGAATTCGTGGGGAGTCATGAAAGGCTTCTAGTTGAGAAGACAAAATGATCAGAATTAGTTTCAGGAGTGTTGACTTGGTAGCTGGCTTTTGGAGAGCTTAAAGAAATGAGAAACCACTTTGATTTGCTTTGGCAATAGTGGAAATAAGATGCTAGGGGTGGCATTACTTTGAGGGAATTCAGAGAAGAGAGAGAGAAATATCTGAAAGNCTTGGTAGCTGGCTTTTGGAGAGCTTAAAGAAATGAGAAACCACTTTGATTTGCTTTGGCAATAGTGGAAATAAGATGCTAGGGGTGGCATTACTTTGAGGGAATTCAGAGAAGAGAGAGAGAAATATCTGAAAGCAGTTTGTTGGAATGCTGTTGATTGAATGAATTTTTAAGAAGTAAACGGATCTGAGAATTTGAGGACCTAGAGGCAGGTTGGACTTTCCTTCAGAGCTGCATCATACTAGAGCAATTTGACAATATCAGTCAAAATATATTAAAAACTTGAGAATTTTTTTTATGTCTCTATTATGGGAAATATATGCAAAAGTAACATTTATATCAGATAAATGGCAGTGATATTCAGATATTTACATATCTGTTAGATAAATAGGTTAGTACTGAAAGCAAGAGAAAAATGAAATGTACACATGTCCACCATAATACTACCTTCCTCTCCCACACAGATTCACTTTTATATGTCTATGTACAATATCTGTTGGTCCGTATCTATAATAGTATGAGTCTATATATTTTATCAATATTTTTAATATATTTCTACAGCTGCTCTTGGAGTTTAAGATAATCTATAGCACTAATTGGATTGTACTTTTAACCAAACCAATTTGTTTCTATATATCTGTAGACTTAAAAACCAGATAGAACATCCTCTAAGACAGGATCCACGGCTAAATCCCATTAGCTCTCAATGCTAGAATCACACTCTGCAGATACCCAGATAAAAGTGAATAAGCATCTGTAGAATAAGTAAATAAATTGGTAAATAAAGCTCTGATACTTTAATCCCAAATCTCAGATTTTATGGTGAATAAATAATTCAAAATATGGGGAAGAGAATTTACGAACTTTAGAATTTTAGGAGAGTTTAACACTAGTTTGTAAGAATTGTAATTCGGTAAAATCATAAATCCATAACTGACAGAATGTGGTCCACTGAGGAAGGGAATGGCAAGCCACTTCAGTATTCTTGCCTTGAGAACCCCATGAACAGTAGGAAAANGCTTTTGAACTGTGGTGTTGGAGAAGACTCTTGAGAGTCCCTTGGACAGCAAGGAGATCCAACTAGTCCATTCTGAAGGAGATCAGCCCTGGGATTTCTTTGGAAGGAATGATGCTAAAGCTGAAACTCCAGTACTTTGGCCACCTCATGCGAAGAGTTGACTCACTGTAAAAGACTCTAATGCTGGGAGGGATTGGGGGCAGGAGGAGAAGGGGAAAACAGAGGGATGAGATGGCTGGATGGCATCACAGACTCGATGGACATGAGTCGGAGTGAACTCCGAGAGATGGTGATGAACAGGGAGGCCTGGCGTGCTGCGATTCATGGGGTCGTAAAGATTTGGACACGACTGAGCGACTGAACTGACTGAACTGAATGGTTAGGTAAGTTCCGGCATGGTAAGTCAGTGAAAACAATAGAATATTTTACTGACAAAATCTGTTAAGTTTAGAACAATTTGTTAAAATGTTAAGTGAAAAAGCTACACACCAGGTTTTATATGTGGAATGAGTCTAAAGAAAACATAGGAATAAACAAGATGTGGTAGAAAACTTCGGGCAAGCCAGGCAATTCAGGTTAATGATGCTTGCTTTCTTCTTTGCTGTTGGGGCGCAGCACCTGGACCAGCTGACCTCACGGGGCAGGTCAGCTCCCGGCACCCCGCCCCCCCCACCTCTGCACATGCACACAGAGGCCCTCGACGGCCATGCCACTGCTGCTGACTGATGCTCCTGCTGCTGCTCCATGAGTGGATGCACTGGGGCCTGGGTGCTGACGTCTGGGTGTGTTGCGTGGCCGGGTCCAGTGCTGACGGCTGGGGTTGCTGGAGACGTGAGAGGGGTAGGCTGCAGTGAGGAGTTGCACAGGTCCGGAGGGTTGTGGGGCAGCTATACAGGTGGTCTGGTGCAGCGCGGACTCAGGAGCTGCAGGGCTGGTGTCGGGCCAGGCGGGGCTGAGGAGTCTTGGGGGTGTGGTGGACCTGCGAGTGGTCCGGAACAGGCCAATGCAGCAGCCCTGGGGAGGTAGATGGTGGACAAGGGCNACTCAGGAGCTGCAGGGCTGGTATCGGGCCAGGCGGGGCTGAGGGGTCTTGGGGGTGCGGTGGACCTGCGAGTGGTCCGGAACAGGCCAATGCAGCAGCCCTGGGGAGGTAGACGGTGGACAAGGGCTGGCTTTGCGGAGTCTGGGTTCAGTCTGCCTTGACCTTGGGGCCCGGGTAGCTGCGGAGGGCGGAGTGGGCAGACAAGCCCGAAACGTCTGACCCCGTGGAGAGACCTGGACCACGCGGCCTTTTGAGGTTGCCCTTCGTGCTTTAACCTTCGCCTCTTGCAGGATGGCATGGAGTGCGGACGCATGTGTTTCTGTCGCTGTGAATTTTTATCAGGTTACACTGACTTAGACCCTTAAGGGTTTCTGGGCGCCCACAGGAAACAGAAGGAGAGGTGGGCTGGGCCTGGCCTGGCAATGGCTCTGCACAGTTTAGTGAGTCGTAGGGAGCGCTGTCACTGTTCTCTGGGTGCTGGGCCCCAGGAGTCACAGGAGGGCTCCATCAGCGCACAGAATGCAGAAGCATGCCGTGAGTACAGGTGTTATCCATTGCAGAATTCAGCCCCAGTGTGTTTGTCCTACTGAGAAAAAACACGTGCTGACTTCAACGGAAATGGCCCCATGCTTTGATCCTCGGGCTGTTTAGAGCTCTCCCTGGCTCTCACCTGGTCTTCAGTGATACGGAAAGATTAAGTACCAGAATGGGAAAAGATACGGGAGAGAACTGGTTGGAGCACACTCGAGTTCAGTAGACATGGAGACACGTGCCCTCAGGTACCTGCTGCAAATTCTCTAAACATTTCTAAATGTCTTCCTCCTCTGAAGTTCTGTCTTGACAGAACAGATTATGGTTTCAGGTTTTTGTTTTGCCTGTTGTGTAGAGTGAGTTCTTTGAGCTGCAGCAACAGTCACAAGAGGTGACCTTGTTATAGCGCTAGAGCTTGCTCTTGCCCAGCAGGTCTGCTTAGTTACCAAGGGAATTGCTGGAACAAGTTTTATTATGTCAGGACAACTTATTGTTCTTTTAAAAATATTATTAAATTAAAAATTGGAGTATAGTTGATTTACAGTGTTGTGTTAATTTCTGCTGTACAGCAAAGTGATTCAGTTATATATATACATTCTTTTAAAAATATTCTTTTCCATTATTATTTATTTCAGGATGCCAAATATAATTCCCTGTGCTGTATACAGCAGGAAGGGTTGCCTTCCATTCTAAATGTAGTAGTTTGCATTTGCTGACCCCAGCCTCCCTCTCCTACTCTGCTTTCTGGCAACCACAAGTCAGCTCTCTATGTCTGTGAGTCTGTTTCTTTCATAGATAGGTTCATTTGTGTCCTATTTTAGATTCCACGTGAAAGTGATAGCATTTGGTAGGTGTCTTTCTGACTTCACTTGGTATGATAATCTCTAGTTGCACCCATATTGCTGCAAATGGCATTATTTCATTGTTTTTTTTTTTAATGGCTGAATAGTGTTGCATTGTACATATGTACCACATCTTGTTTATCCATTCATCTGCCAATGAACAGTTAGGTTGTTTCCATGTTTTGGCTGTTGTGGATAGTGCTGCTTTGAGCAATAGGGGTGCATGTACCTTTTTGAATTAATTTTGTTTGAATATATGCCCAGGAGTGAAATTGCTGGATCATATGATAATCCTATTTTTATTTTTCTGAGGCTCCTTTATGCTATTTTCCATGTTGGCTGTACCAGCTTACATTCCCACCACCAGTGTAGGAGGGTTCCCTTTTCTCTGCATCCTCTCTAGCATTTTTTATTTGTAGACTTTTTAATGATGGCCAATCTGACTGATGTGAAGTGGTATCTCATTGTAGTTTTGATTTTGACTTGTCTAATAAGTAGTGATATTGAGCATCTTTTCATGTGCCTATAGGCTTCCTGTATTTATTGTATGGCAAAAAGGCTATTTTGGTCGTCTGCCCATTTTTGGACTGAATTGTTTTCTGTTGATCATTGTTCTATACGAAAAGAGTGCACATGCTTTAGAAGGTTCATATTTTGTTTCATGTCTTAAAAACTTACCTAAGAGAAGAGAAAAGTCTATAACTTCCCTATATTGATAGCTTGGAGTATTGTGCATGTAATTAGCTTTTTAATGTATATTCCACTTTATCTTTTAAGTTTTATATTCAATTAAAAATTTAACTTACAATTTTTTTTTCAGGAGGGTATGATAAGCCTAAGTGTAATTAATCATTATTATTTTATAATTTTAATTTTATAAAACTTCAGTAATAGCCATGCATTCCTTTATTATTAAAAATATACCTTATTTTAAAAGCTAACACCATCAGTTAAACCAGCACATTTCTCAAATATAATCACTGCCAGGGAAAACTTGATATTGGGATACCTATAACTATTCTGATTTCCATAGGATGTTCACATCAAAGTTTTAAGATGATGTGTGAGAGGAGCTGTGTTTGGTAAACAACACTGAAAAATGCTGGGTTAATTAAAGCGTGGGAACTTACCTTCAGTTTAGGTCAGTTCAGTTCAGTTGCTCAGTTGTGTCTGACTCTTTGCGACCCCATGAATCGCAGCACGCCAGGCCTCCCTGTCCATTGCCAACTCCCGGAGTGTACTCAGACTCGCGTCCATCGAGTCAGTGATGCCATCCAGCCATCTCATCCTCTGTCATCCCCTTCTCCTCCTGCCCCCAATCCCTCCCAGCATCAAAGTCTTTTCCAATGAGTCAGCTCTTCACATGAGGTGGCCAAAGTACTGAAGTTTCAGCTTTAGCATCATTCCTTCCAAAGAAATCCCAGGGCTGATCTCCTTCAGAATGGACTGGTTGGATCTCCTTGCAGTACAAGGGACTCTCAAGAGTCTTCTCCAACACCATAGTTCAAAAGCATCAATTCTTCAGGACTCAACCTTCTTCACAGTCCAACTCTCACATCCATACATGACCACAGGAAAAACCATAGCCTTGACTAGACGGACCTTAGTTGGTAAAGTAATGTCTCTGTTTTTGAATATGCTATCTAGGTTAGTCATAACTTTTCTTCCAAGGAGTAAGCATCTTTTAATTTCATGGCTGCAATCACCATCTGCAGTGATTTTGGAGCCCCCCCCCAAAAAAGTCTGACACTATTTCCCCATCTATTTCCCATGAAGTGATGGGACCGGATGCCATGATCTTCGTTTTCTGAATGTTGAGCTTTAAGCCTTTTTCCACTCTCCTCTTTTACTTTCATCAAGAGGCTTTTTAGCTCCTCTTCACCCTCTGCCATAAGGGTGGTGTCATCTGCATATCTGAGGTTATTGAGATTTCTCCCTGTGATCTTGATTCCAGCTTGTGTTTCTTCCAGTCCAGCGTTTCTCATGCTGTACTCTGCATAGAAGTAAAATAAGCAGGGTGACAATATACAGCCTTGGAGTACTCCTTTTCCTATTTGGAACCAGTCTGTTGTTCCATGTCCAGTTCTAATTGTTGCTTACTGGCCTGCATACAGATTCAGTACACTACCTATCAGGTATAATGGTGAGGATTTTTACCCACATAATGACATTTAATACTTGCAACAATTTTATTTGGCACCACTATCATTTCCATTATATGGGAGATTAAAAATTTCCCCACATCTACATAGAGGGTAGCAAAAACAGATCCTGAATCCAAGTCCTATGTTTTTGCACAGTACCAGATCTGCTTCCCATATTATACAAAAATGATTCTGCTATATTCAAGAGACAGTAATTCAAGTACCCTTACAAAAATTAAGTACTCAAGATGAAGAATCCCAAAGTGCATTTTCTTTTTATGACCTCATACTGCTGCGATCTCCTAAAGAACAGAATTTGTATGACTTTCACTAACGATAGAGTCAGGTCATATCTTTAATCTTCAAAACAAATGTTTAAGCCAGAGAGTATTTTTGACATTGTAATTTATTATCTGTGTTTCAGATGGAAAAGGGATTTGAGTACTGTTGGAGAAAATTTGATTTGTGCTTTGGATAGCAAATGCAGTATCAATCATTTGAACATTTTCCTATAGCTCTCTCCAAGATATTTGTTGTCAGGATGAAATGAATAAACAAAAGTGAAATTTGAATGTAATAGTGCTTATATCATGGTGAAAGGTGAAAGATATATGGTTTTACGTGGAAGAAAAAAAAATACAGGTTTACCTTTCCAGAGATCTGAGAGAAACCTGCCGGCTCTAAATGTTTGTAATTTCTATGACATTTCATTTGTGGGTGTGTATGTCCTTAATTGTATCAATGGCAAATTAAAAAAAAAAATCTCTCATTTCAGTGAAGGTTCATTTTAACTCCCATAAATAATTTGTGTCCAACATATGCCTATAGCCTGCCAGGCTGCTCCATCCATGGGATTTGCCAGACAAGAATACTGGAGTGGTTTGCCAATTCCTTCTCCAGGGGATCTTCCCGACCCAGGGATCGAACTTGATCTCCTGCACTGCAGGCAGACTCTTTACCATCTGACAAGCCCAACATATGCACCACTACAAAGAAAATGTCAGAGTTTAAGCCTTGACTCTTACTGAAAGGAATTTGTTCTGAAATCGGAAGAAATTACAATTGAATCTGCTTTATTGAAGACTAGTGTCTTGCCACAGTTCAGATTGTGGGAATGCTAAGGTTTTCCATGAATATTCTCTTCATGGAATCTAAATTTGAGGTTGGAATCCAATCGGAATTTATTTAAGGGTGACCATAGAGCCAGAGGCAGTGAGAGGATGAAGGAAACAGCTTTGCACAGGTTGGAGCCAGGTTGACCTTGGTCATCCCTGCTCCATGGGCTTTAACAGCTCTCAACGCTTCTATTTCTTCATCTGTTGAACGTAGGAATTGTTATCTGGATCTAATATGGTTATTTATGTGAGATGGATGGCACAGGGTTTGCTACAGAGTAAAAAATAAGTCTTGATGTCTCCTCCTAATTGCCTTGAACCCTTCAGACTGTGGGTGACACAGAGAAAAATGCCAGATAATGATTATTGAGTTGTAAGTTCTTCCAGAGGAAGGCTCAGCATTCTATTTAATCTTGATGAGTCTCAAGGTACAGAAAGACTTAATAGCCTTTAATCAGACTTAAGTAGAGACTGGGTACCACCAGCAGGTTTCTAGATAGAGAAAAAGAAAAGCAAAGGAGATAATGTGGTAAGGTGACTGTAAAGAGAAGTGATAATAAAATAAGAGCTAGGCAAGCAGAGGGGGACGCAGGAAGAAGGAAGGAATACAGAAAAAGAGGCAGAAGCGAAATAGCCAAGAAAAAGAGGTATTGTCAAAAATGGGGTTGTGGCTCACTGCTCATTTAAGATGGATAACCAGCAAAGAGCTACTCTATAGCACAGGGAGCTCTGCTCAAAGTTATATGGCAACCTGGAGGGGAGGGGAGTTCAAGGGAGAATGGGTTCATCTTTATGTATGGCTGAGTCCAAATTTGCCATCCACCTGAAACTATCACAACATTGTTAATCAGGTATTCTTCAATACAAAATAAAAAGCTTAATTTAAAAAAGAAGAAATGTTTGTGATCGTCTATAAACATGGCAGAATGCGCACTAGAGGTCGCCTGTCCTGTGTCAGGCTTTAATATTTAATAGCTTTTGTTTTTGGAGAAGAAGGCAATGGCAACCTACTCCGGTACTCTTGCCTGGAAAATTCCATGGCTGGAGGACCCAGGTAAGCTGCAGTCCATGGGGTCGCTAGGAGTCAGACATGACTGAGCGACTTCACTTTCACTTTTCACTTTCCTGCATTAGAGAAGGAAATGGCAACCCACTCTAGTGTTCTTGCCTGGAGAATCCCAGGGATGGGGGAGCCTGGTGGGCTGCCACCTCTGGGGTTGCACAGAGTCGGACACGACTGAAGTGACTTAGCAGCAGCAGCACCAGCTTTTGTTCTAGATTTGCTTTTGGTAATGAATAGGCATCGACGATTATTAATTGGTGCTATTAATTAATGAATATTTTTAGCCAAAATTCAGAGAGGATTTTTTTTTTCTTGCTAGGCCCCCAGTACATAGACTGTTTTCATAATGCAGAGAATAACAAGTTCAGAAATTCCTGAGGTGGAAATCATTCAGGAAATATTTTCAACAAAATGTGTTTTGTTGTGGTGGTTTACTCAGGATAACACTAATAAACAGACCTTCTTCTTCAGGTTTTCTGGCCCTTTGTTGGTTTGTCATAATCCTTGAAATTTATCACAAGTAGGAGTAAAGACACTCCACTAGGAGTGGAGGAGTAGACCCAAACGAGAAGGGTCCATCCATGATCAAGCTCCATTAATATGACCTTCATGATCATCAGGGCACCAGTCTCTCTGTTTTTAAAAATAAAGAAAATCGACAGTGATGACATTCCCCACCACTACCCAGAATAATTTTCTCTCATTTGGAGTACTGAAAGCAGACCTTCTATTCTTCAGCAGAAATATTTCAAAGTAATAAACACAAGAAGATCTCATAATATTTTCATAATCTCATCCTGTTCCACGGTCTTCTAATGGCAGGATTAAAACATTACATGCTCACAGAAGAAAGAAGTAGCAAGGTAGCACAAGTTGTTGATGCATGTTAATAATAACATACATATTTTAATTTTCTTTAAGTTAAAAATGTAAGTAGCAAATGGTTGATAATAAATGTAAGTAGCAGACCCTGGGGTAGGCAGTCTGGATTCATACCCAGAGCTGCTATACATGTGCTGTGTGATGTTGGGCAACTCTCTTGACCTCCCTGTGTCTCATCTTTCCAGTTACCTAGAAAAAAAATCAAGGAATGATATAAATATTTTGGGCTTCCCAGGTGGTGCTAGTGGTAAAGAACCCACCTACCAATGTAGGACATAGACATGAGTTCCATCCCTGGGTTGGGAAGATCCCCTGGAGGAGGGCATGGCAACCCACTCCAGTATTCTTGCTTGGAGAATCCCATGGATGGAGGAACCTGGCAAGCTACAGTCCATGGGGTCACTAAGATTGGATCTGACTGAAGTGACTTAGCACAGCAATTAAATATTTCACCAATGAGAGTTTGGGTATTTGTCTAAATAAATAAATGTGAGTATCAAGGGTTTAGATTCTATTAGATGCAATTAAATATTTTTATTTTTAAATGTAAATATTTATGATATGCTAGAAATTACATATTTTACAACTATATTTGTAATAAAAAGTTTTATATGTCACCTCTAAATATGTGAAGAGGTACATAGTTTTTCTATGTATTTTTAGGGGTAAAAGCATAAATTTTAAAAGATCATGGATGTAAATTTCTCACTTCATAAAATAGTTATAAAATGAAAATTAGTTTTGGTGTATAGCTATGGTGATTATATGAAATACAGTATCATATTACCTTTATTAACAATTAAGATAAAGATTCTTAGCATCTAGAAGTCAATTAAGATTTGATACAAAATTTTATGAAATCCCTAATAAACTAGTGGCTCTTTCCAGTCACATACCTCTGAAGTAGTAATCAGCATCTGAAATGTAAAATTCAGAAGCATCTCAAAAAAGTTTGACAAAAAGTTGTATATTCAACAGATTTAAAGTAGCATTTTGGCATTATATTCCACTGCACACAGCAGAGCCATCAAATTATGCAGCATTTTAAAGATCCACATCAGTGATTTGGCACTATTTTCTTGTCAGTTTGATTCTCAAACTTTCATATTAATAACAGCCTAAAATTGATGAATCATGGATAATGGAATAATTGTCTTTTCACTGAAAAAAAAAAACACCTTTAACATTTTAAATACCAAGCTTTTAGGGGGAAATGTTAATGATTCAGTGTTTGTCATCACCTTTACCCAGAAAGAAATTTCTATTTCTTCACTCCTAAAACATGCACATATTCCAAGCAGGAAAAATGACAAAGAAGGTCACACAGAGGTGAAATTACAGTACCTTTCCAAGTCTGTCTCAAATGTAACAAAGACGGATTGCCTGGGTAAAGAAGAAAGGAAAATTTTAGTTTTAACTATTAAGAATGGTTACATTGAGGGGGAAAAAACCTAAAAGCATTCATTAGAAAAAAAGTTCACCTTTTCCTCCTTATACTTCTGAATCTTTTGTAATAAGTTATTCATGTATTCTGTGAATTAAATAATAAGAAAAAATATACCCTTACCTCAGAATGAGAGGGGGAACTTTCTGTCCAGATGTCCTTTGTGGTGATTTCACTTCCTTTCTTCTTTTGAATCAATGGCAATATTGTTTAATTTACTGTGCTGTTCTGTGATTTTAAAAGATTTCACTTACCTTTTTTCAATGTATTATCCATAATACTCTAATTGTTGTTGTTTAGTCACTAAGTTATGTCTGACTCTCTTGTGACCCTATGGACTGTAGCCCACCAGACTCCTGTTCATGGAATTTCCCAGGCAGAAATACCGGAGTGAGCTGCCGTTTCCTTAACCCATGTCTCCTGCATTGGCAGAAGACTTGTTTACCACTGAGCTACCAGGGAAGCAATGTAGGCAGGTGTTAATTTCCCTACTTAACATATGGGAAAACAGAGTATTAGGGAGGCAGATTGATTGTCCCATGGATATAGAGCTAGTGGGCTTCTCTGGTGGCTCAGATGGTAAAGCGTCTGCGGGTTCGATCTCTGGGTTGGGAAGATCCCGTGGAGAAGGAAATGGCAACCCACTCCAATACTCTTGTCTGGAAAATCCCATGGTGGGAGGAGCCTGGTAGATTATAGACCATGGGGTTGCGAAGAGTCTGAGAGGACTAAGTGACTTTCAATTTCACTTTTTCATATAGCTAGTAGTTAGAAACTTCATCTATCATTACCACATTTAGAACTTTTTTCTCTAACAGAATGGAGTATCCATCTTCAAAATGGAAGAAAACCTAACTCTTAAAATAGAGAATGAAATGTGGGTTATCAGGGTCTGGGGTTTTGGGGAGATGTGGTTTAAGGGTACAGATTTATAACTAGTAGATAAATTGTGGAGATCTAGTATACAGCATAATGATTAGAGGAAAAATACTGTAGTATGAACCTCAAAATTGCTAAGAGACTAGATCTTAATTGATGTGAAAGTTGCTCAGTCATGTGTGACTCTTTGCGACTCCATGGGCTATATAGTCCATGGAATTCTTCAGGCCAGAATGCTGGAGTGGATAAGCCTTTCCCTTTTCCAGGGGATCTTCCCAACCCATGGATCAAACCCAGGTGTCCCACACTACAGAGGGATTCTTTACCAGCTGAGCCACAAGGGAAGCCCCCTTAATTGGGCTCACCATAAAATAGAAATGAGAATTATATGAAGTGATAGAGGTGTTAGCTAATGTTAGGGCGGTAATCATATTGCAATATATAAATGTACCAAACCAACGATTCATACACTTTAAACTTACATAATGTTTTATGTCATTTATGTCTCAGTAAAAACAGTTTTTAAATGGAAAAAAAGGAAAAATAGAGCTATTGCTGAAGATTCCAGTTTCTCCTCTAAGATTTTTCAATCTCATTCTCAGTCTCTCATACTCTGGTTCAATATTCAAGTGTCAGTCATGTTAAGGCATCTGGATAAGAGTGAAAGGAAAGCAAGAGCTCATTTGTACTTCGATTTTAAGAACTAGAGAAATAGTACAAGAATGACTTCAGCATTCGTTCAGTATTTCAAAAAGGTACTTAGAGTGCTGCTGTGAAGTCAGTATGTTAAAACATGCAAAGTCTTTAGGAAATTAACTTGCCTGGTGTCACGTTTTGTTTTTGTTTTGTTTTTAAATAACAATATTCAGCAATAGTAAGGATTTTGTTAAGGTCAGTGCCTTCAACTTTCCTGTTACTTTTAGTGACTTCACTACCTGAAATATCTGATAAATTATTCATAGCTGTAAGGAAATGGCCATACCTTCTGGTTGGTATTTTAAAATAATGACAGGTTCTAGAATGCTCGCTCTAACAGAGAATGTCGGCTATGGCTAGGGCAGCAGTAATGCTACCAATTTCCAGCCCTTTTCTCAATAACCAGGAAGCAAGCATGTCATTTTGTCAGGGAGACGTTTCTAACCACCAATACAAGTGGCACTAAGAAAGCACAAGGGAGCCATTAGTTCAGAGGTGGGGTAATTATCTTCACTGCAATTTTTGTGCTCCCTCTTCTAGCACTCATTTTTGGATATGGTCTTTTTAAGTCACCTGATACGGCAATTTTTAAATCTGAAAGATGAATATACCTGTCAGAGAATGTTGCTATGAGAAAGTGATCAGAATTGGAAGATGGGTCTAAAAATTACATGCCACTCATCTTGCTAATTACTGGCAATCGCCTGTAATTACAGTATGGAGAGAAGCTCAACACCCCACCAGTATGGCTTCTGTTCCGAGCATAAGCAGAGTCCAATGTTCTTATGTGCTCTGTTATGGGACAAGAAAGTCAGAATAAAGAAGGCGGAGTTGGGATACTTTCCCGTACATTATTAATATAGTGAAGATATGATCATTATTCAAAATTTGAAAATGCTTGGATATTATTCTATATATGCATGAACACTGATGCAAACATATTTGGTAAAAGTATCTTTAGTTACTACCCAAATAGAGAATAGACACTAATTACATATATTGTTGACCATTTATGTCTGTCCTGTTAATCATAGGGGGCTCAATGTCATCAAGAAGTAACGTTAGTTGGAACAGATATTTGACTTCTAGGGAGATTATAAGGAGAGAAAAGAACTATATAGGGGAAAAGAATATGCATTTTCAGATCAGTTTAATAGTTTTGTAATATTCAGAAATATTTTCCAAAGACCCATTAATTCTAACACTTAACATTTCTTTTAGGGGACCCTGATTGAATCTTGACTTATTTGCCCAGATGTTTGTAACAAAAGGATCATTATGTTCTTTCATTCCACGTCACCGTTTCTACATAATGGATGTTTTATTTTGAATGAATTGATGAGGCAGCTTTCACAGAAATATCACTAATATACTTAAAAGCACCTTTCACAGCCTCTGAACAATGCCTCCACTTCAGTTCCCAATTGTCATCCCCACCCCTCTGCACCCCACCTGCTTCAACTTTCACTGTTACAATTCCTAATGGTAGTTTTCCTGAACATTGCCTGTGAACTTAAGTGAGGGAAAATTTATGTCAGGATGTTCTGCTGACATAATGTACGCCCAAGAGAGATGCAATCTACAAGGTAGAAAAGGAGTGCAAGAAGTTAAGTGAGGAGCAGGGCTGCTGACATTCTAAGAGTTTCATAAGTCAAGTTGCAACTTCTTGAACTCACCTTAATAAGTTTACATGTCAATCTTCTTCCTTCTAGATTTTATATCAGTTCAGCCAGCTTCCAACACAGACACTCACAAAAGATTCCTGTGTACTCTAACCTCTGTGAACAGTCCATAATCCAGGTTGTCATCAATGTGTGTGAGTACAATTTCAGAGTTACAGGTGATGAAATGGTCATGATAATAGATTCTTTGTAGAAGCTTGAAAGTAGGGAGGCTTCAGCAGTGAGGGAGCAGGAGAGAGAATTAACCCTTGCACACTAATTTAATGAGGCCAGAGTTATCTTTAATGTCTCCCAACCAAACTACTTCCCAAGTAGCTCAGTGGGTAAAGAACCTGCCTGCCAATGCAGGAGACATGCGTTTGATCCCTGGGTCGGGAAGNTTATTCTATATATGCATGAACACTGATGCAAACATATTTGGTAAAAGTATCTTTAGTTACTACCCAAATAGAGAATAGACACTAATTACATATATTGTTGACCATTTATGTCTGTCCTGTTAATCATAGGGGGCTCAATGTCATCAAGAAGTAACGTTAGTTGGAACAGATATTTGACTTCTAGGGAGATTATAAGGAGAGAAAAGAACTATATAGGGGAAAAGAATATGCATTTTCAGATCAGTTTAATAGTTTTGTAATATTCAGAAATATTTTCCAAAGACCCATTAATTCTAACACTTAACATTTCTTTTAGGGGACCCTGATTGAATCTTGACTTATTTGCCCAGATGTTTGTAACAAAAGGATCATTATGTTCTTTCATTCCACGTCACCGTTTCTACATAATGGATGTTTTATTTTGAATGAATTGATGAGGCAGCTTTCACAGAAATATCACTAATATACTTAAAAGCACCTTTCACAGCCTCTGAACAATGCCTCCACTTCAGTTCCCAATTGTCATCCCCACCCCTCTGCACCCCACCTGCTTCAACTTTCACTGTTACAATTCCTAATGGTAGTTTTCCTGAACATTGCCTGTGAACTTAAGTGAGGGAAAATTTATGTCAGGATGTTCTGCTGACATAATGTACGCCCAAGAGAGATGCAATCTACAAGGTAGAAAAGGAGTGCAAGAAGTTAAGTGAGGAGCAGGGCTGCTGACATTCTAAGAGTTTCATAAGTCAAGTTGCAACTTCTTGAACTCACCTTAATAAGTTTACATGTCAATCTTCTTCCTTCTAGATTTTATATCAGTTCAGCCAGCTTCCAACACAGACACTCACAAAAGATTCCTGTGTACTCTAACCTCTGTGAACAGTCCATAATCCAGGTTGTCATCAATGTGTGTGAGTACAATTTCAGAGTTACAGGTGATGAAATGGTCATGATAATAGATTCTTTGTAGAAGCTTGAAAGTAGGGAGGCTTCAGCAGTGAGGGAGCAGGAGAGAGAATTAACCCTTGCACACTAATTTAATGAGGCCAGAGTTATCTTTAATGTCTCCCAACCAAACTACTTCCCAAGTAGCTCAGTGGGTAAAGAACCTGCCTGCCAATGCAGGAGACATGCGTTTGATCCCTGGGTCGGGAAGGTCCTGGAGGAAGGCATGGCAACCACTCTAGTCTTCTTGCCTGGAGAATCCTATGGACAGATGAGTCTAGCAGGCTACAGTCCATAGGGTTTGCAAAGAGTTAGACACAATCGGAGTGACTGAGCATGCATGTATGCAGCCAAAATACAAAAACAAACGATCCTAGATATATACTTAAAACAGCTAAAAGTTATATGAGAAAACCTTTAAAATAATTGTTCATTGTAAAAATTGGACTTCAACAAATAGAAAAGTAATATGTTCATAGTTAGAGAGTCCAAGGAATATTGGCGAGGTGTTGGTTCTTCCTAAGTAAATTTATAAACTCATAAGAGTCCAGTAAAACACATACTTTTTTTTGGTAACTTTGAAAACCACCCTATTCTTTATGATGAATAGTTAGAAAAATCTTTAAAGAGAAGAGCAGTTTGGGGAACAACGTTACCAAATTATAATACTCTGTAATTAAACAGGATAGTATTGGCTCAGGAATGGACCTACAAACTAATTGAAGAAAAAGTAAACCTCTGAAATATGTGCATGGACATGTGGAATCTTTACATGGACAAAGAAGTTATCTCAAATCAGCAAAGAATGGATGGATTTTTTAAATAAATGGTGTTAGAAAACTGGATTGCCATTTTAAAAAGGATAACATTTTTGTACAATGCACGATACAGGAAACAAACACCAAATGGTTGCGAGATCCTAATGTTTTTTGGGTGCTATGCTAAATCGCTTCAGTCGTGTTCAACTCTGTGCCACCCTATGGACTGTAGCCCCCCAGGCTCCTCTGTCCTTGGGATTCTCCAGGCTAGACTACTGGAGTGGACTGCCATTCCTTTATCCAAGGAATCTTCCTGACCCAGGGATTGAACCAGTATCTCTTACTTCTAACCTGAATTGGCATGCAGGTTCTTGACCTCTAGTGCTGGCTGGAAAAGGAGTGGATGGATTTCATTCTAAGATGAAGAAGGGGAAAATTGTTCTATGATTCAAAATTCAAAACCAATTAAAGAAAATATTGGTGATTTCATTTACATCACAAAACATTTATAACTAAAAGAGCATTGACACCTTCACCCAAATCAAAATATTAGGAAAATCTATATGGCAATATATAACAGAAAATTTTTTACACATAGAGAACTCCTAAAAATTAAGACGAGGAAGACTAACAGTAAAATGGACAAAATATATGAATGAACAGTTAAAAAAATAATTTAAGATGGCCCTTAACTCTATGAAAAGATATTTGCTCTTGCTGATAAGAAAAGTACAAACTTTAATGCTCTTAATGTATTTTGGAGAACATGACTTTCAGTTAAAAAAAAAGACTTGTCAAATATAAAATCAGTTCAGTTCAGTTTAGTTGCTCAGTCGTGTTTGACTCTTTGCGACCCCATGAACCGCAGCACGCCAGGCCTCCCTGTCCATCACCAACTCCCAGAGTACACCCAAACCCATGTCCATCGAGTCAGTGATGCCATCCAGCCATCTCATCCTCTGTTGTCCCCTTCTCCTCCTGCCCTCAATCTTTCCCAACATCAGGGTCTTTTCAAATGAGTCAGCTCTTTGCATCAGGTGGCCAAAGTATTGGAGTTTCAGCTTCAACATCAGTCCTTCTAGTGAACGCCCAGGACTGATCTCCTTCACAATGGACTGGTTGGATCTCCTTGCAGTCCAAGGGACTGTCAAGAGTCTTCTCCAACGCCACAGTTCAAAAGCATCAATTATTCGGTGCTCAGCTTTCTTTATAGTCCAATTCTCACATCCATCCATGACCACTGGAAAAACCGTAGCCTTGATGAGACAGACCTTTGTTGGCAAAGTAATATCTCTACTTTTTAATATGCTGTCTAGATTGGTCATAAACTTTTCTTCCAAGAAGTAAGCGTCTTTTAATTTCATGGCTGCAATCACCATCTGCAGTGATTTTGGAGCACAGAAAAATAAAGTCAACCACCGTTTCCCCATCTATTTGCCATGAAGTGATGGGACCTTATGCCATGATCTTAGGTTTCTGAATGTTGAGCTTTAAGCCAACTTTTTCACTAGTTAGGTCAAAACTTGTTCATTTGAAATTTAAAATGAAAATATAATTACAAATTTTTNAAAAAAAAAGACTTGTCAAATATAAAATCAGTTCAGTTCAGTTTAGTTGCTCAGTCGTGTTTGACTCTTTGCGACCCCATGAACCGCAGCACGCCAGGCCTCCCTGTCCATCACCAACTCCCAGAGTACACCCAAACCCATGTCCATCGAGTCAGTGATGCCATCCAGCCATCTCATCCTCTGTTGTCCCCTTCTCCTCCTGCCCTCAATCTTTCCCAACATCAGGGTCTTTTCAAATGAGTCAGCTCTTTGCATCATATGGCCAAAGTATTGGAGTTTCAGCTTCAACATCAGTCCTTCTAGTGAACGCCCAGGACTGATCTCCTTCACAATGGACTGGTTGGATCTCCTTGCAGTCCAAGGGACTGTCAAGAGTCTTCTCCAACGCCACAGTTCAAAAGCATCAATTATTCGGTGCTCAGCTTTCTTTATAGTCCAATTCTCACATCCATCCATGACCACTGGAAAAACCGTAGCCTTGATGAGACAGACCTTTGTTGGCAAAGTAATATCTCTGCTTTTTAATATGCTGTCTAGATTGGTCATAAACTTTTCTTCCAAGAAGTAAGCGTCTTTTAATTTCATGGCTGCAATCACCATCTGCAGTGATTTTGGAGCACAGAAAAATAAAGTCAACCACCGTTTCCCCATCTATTTGCCATGAAGTGATGGGACCTTATGCCATGATCTTAGGTTTCTGAATGTTGAGCTTTAAGCCAACTTTTTCACTAGTTAGGTCAAAACTTGTTCATTTGAAATTTAAAATGAAAATATAATTACAAATTTTTGACTTTTTTCTTTTTAAAAACACATATTTCTTTGATACACTTATTAGTATTACTTCAAAATACATGATGTGGAAACAGATAGATATTAAAGGAGAATGGAAGAATCCAGTTTTAGTTGGAGACTTCAATACTTATATTTTCTCATCAACACACAAACACATACAGAATATTTAATGTGATAAGCTATTTTGTTTTCTTTTACCACACTTTGTTTTACTAACCCTCATTAATGAATATTTTTGTGGTTTCCGCTAGGTGCTATAAGTGATACTGCAATTGAAATCATTCTAGCTTTTCATATATATGTAGGTATGTATTAAATATTTTGCTCAACAAATATATTTTAGGTTCCTTGGTACTTTGAAAACCACTCAAAAACATAGAGAATCCAGGGTTGAAACTACTACTAGAAATAATTTATGAGCAGTACAAAATATTTTAACTAAATTATATTTTCTTAGTTATTCCATTTCCTCATATTTACTTATACTTAACCATTAAGTTCACTTCAATAAGTGAATCACATAATGGGTCCCTCCGTGTGCCAAGCATTGTACTAGTTGCTGAAAGCGACACTGCTTAGAACAAGATACAAACCCTAGAGTCAACCGTCCTGGAATCTTAAGAGTGAACAAATTAATGAATGTAGTATGTCTGAAATCTCTCTGTAGAATTTGCAATTCCCTTAATGTCTTGAGAAGTCCCTTTGAAGGTGATAAAAGGGTATGCTAAATTTGAGTGATGATGGGGCATCCAAATGGTGATTCCTACATTCAGCTGATTAGAGAGAATGGCTAAAGACCTGTGAATTGTTATTAAACCTCCTGTTTGAAGTATTGAGAGTATTTGCAACCAGAGAGAGAGAAAGTAGTAGAGAAAATCAGAAGATTGATGGAACCCAGAAAGGGAAAACTACCAGTGGTAAAAAGAGAATCAAGGGAATTCTTTTGGAAAGTCATGGAAAATAATGACTATGTATGTTACCTATGCCAGGTAACTCCTCCAGTAGAGTTTCAGGCCTGCTCCAGGCAGGTGCTGGGATTGTTGCTGGCTAGTGGTGTGCTCTCTGCTTCCATTAGTTAGAATATAGTGTCTAACAGAGAAGGCAATAGCACCCCACTCCAGTACTCTTGCCTGGAGAATCCCATGGACGGAGGAGCCTGGTGGGCTACAGTCCATGAGGTTGCAGAGAGTCAGACACAACTGAAGTGACTTTGCACAGCACTGCAAATTGCCAGATATGACTTGTACACTCGGATGAACTCTGTCCATCCATATCCATGATTTCAGTGTCCACCACAGTTCACCCGAGGCATTTCCTAGTTGAGGCTTTGCTTGAACAATCCTGCCTCTGCCACAGCACCTAGTGCAGTTGTGACCACAGGCTGAGAAAACAGATGTTGGATTTGAAAAAATAAAGTGGGAAATATATCTTCAGTTAACTTTCTTGACCTCTCTGTCGTTTTTAATATCTTGATTTTTATGAGGCGATCTTTACTTACAACTTAATTCAATCATTGAATCATAGAGAAGATCACTTAACATAATATTCAGGCACATCAATTTCATATAGTTTACACCCTATGTAAAATTTAGACATTGACCTTAAGTAAGGGCAATATTTAAAGAAAAATTTTATTCTGAAATGTCCTTTATTTCCTCCCCTTCCATCCCTGAGCACATAAAAGGTGGCCCATTCTGTGGATCTGCAAACCAATGATGAGATTTTAAAAATGTTTGTAATGGCTTACTGGTAATGTCAAGTACAGTTTCCAACTCTAAATCACAGTTGCTCTAAAAGTTTCACGTAGGTGATAATTTTTCTTTGCCAAGCGTTAGAAACTGCTTTATAATAGCAACTCCCACAAAACCTCTTCAGTTATATGGATCTGTTAGCATTTTATTTTAAACACCATTTTGACAGGTGTATTATGTAGTTATTATATTTTCCATGCATGGAACATTTTTGACATTCACTTCACTTGCATTTTCTATTTGGAAAAGAAAAAGTTCAGAAAAAAAATTGTCTTCTTGGCTGAATGAGAATGAAAGAGGAGTCCATTTTGTGATGACTTTGTATCATTGACCTGAAGTAAAACAAACCCCAAATTCATTCAGACAACTTTTCATTCATGTAGGTACTCACAAACTCAGTCACTTACTCATGTGTATTATTACTATTATTATTTTAGCATGCATGGGGCCTTGTGCTAACCATATGAAGTCTAAAGATAAAAAGCTAATTTGTGACTGCACAAAGTTCGTCTTTTTATGTGGGAAGCTATATTGAAGACAAATAATTATCCCAAAGCAGCTATNATGTGTATTATTACTATTATTATTTTAGCATGCATGGGGCCTTGTGCTAACCATATGAAGTCTAAAGATAAAAAGCTAATTTGTGACTGCACAAAGTTCGTCTTTTTATGTGGGAAGCTATATTGAAGACAAATAATTATCCCAAAGCAGCTATCAAGCACACTGGAAATAAAAGTGGCATAAAGACAAGGGTGGTTTCCTGTGTGAGCCAGGAAAAGCCTCACATAAAAGGTGTTTTTTTCTCACAAGTGTCAATATGGTGAAAAGCTTTCGCGGCTGAGGAAATGGAGGCCAGGAAGCACGTTGGGGAGCTGGGTGGCTGAGGACAGCTGAAGAGAAGCTCAGAGCTGAGCCAGGGGCCAGCACCTGGAGCTGAGTAGTGAGTGGCATCCAGGGCTTCAGTAGGTCGCCATGGGAAGGAGTTCAGACCTCTGGGCTGCAGAAGTGGGGAGAAACCAGTGATTTCCACAGTGATCTTTTCATGGTGCTTCAGGCTCTGCTTATCTGATTTCTCAAGGTCTTTCTTTCCACTTCCCCTTTCCTTCCCTCCTTCCAGCCACAAGTGCTGTGTTTTAAAGAAGCCAAGCAAATTTACCACCTTTTCCATCCCTTCCTCCTCCTGCTTCCCCAGGCCATTGTGCTTTTCCCTCTGTTTAGTTGGTTTGTCTTCCAGTCGGTCTTGCCTCCTCANTGGGTCGCCATGGGAAGGAGTTCAGACCTCTGGGCTGCAGAAGTGGGGAGAAACCAGTGATTTCCATAGTGATCTTTTCATGGTGCTTCAGGCTCTGCTTATCTGATTTCTCAAGGTCTTTCTTTCCTCTTCCCCTTTCCTTCCCTCCTTCCAGCCACAAGTGCTGTGTTTTAAAGAAGCCAAGCAAATTTACCACCTTTTCCATCCTTTCCTCCTCCTGCTTCCCCAGGCCATTGTGCTTTTCCCTCTGTTTAGTTGGTTTGTCTTCCAGTCGGTCTTGCCTCCTCAATTTATTCAGAGTCAGCTGAAAGACACTTCCTTGGAAGGTTTTACCTATCTCTTGCAGAATAGAAGCATCTTATCATGTCTGTGCATGCATGCTAAGTCGCTTAAGTTGTGCCTAACTCTTTGTGACCCCATGGACTATAGCCTTCTAGGCTCCCCTGTCCATTGGATTCTCCAGGCCAGAATCTGGAGTGGGTTGCCATGCTCTCCTCCAGAGAACCTTCCTGACCCAGGGATCCAACCTGCATGTCCCAAGACTCCTGCATTACAGGTGGATTTTTTTTGTTTTTTAAAACCACTAATCCACCAGGGAAGCTCCTCATCATGTGTGTATGATGCCTTTTTAAACTGTCTCTCACTGTGCTGTGTGATACTTTGAATTGAACTAGGTATTATTTGTGTTTGTACCTCACACTAAAATGTAAGCCCTCCAGGGTCTTACCTGGCGGTTCAGTGGTTAAACTGCACTTCCACTGCAGGGAGCACAGGTTCATTCCCTGGCTGGGGAACTAAAATCCCACATGCCAAGTGGCACAGTCAAATAAAAAAATAATTTCAAAAAATATATGTATAAGCCCTCCAGAGCAGACAGTGCTTTCATTACTACAGCAGTAACCAAAATAGCCCCTGGGACGTAGGTGAAGGTCAGTGAACATCAGCTGATGGAGAATGCATCAAAGACATGGATTTCTGTGTGCACGTGCACACATGTACAGTTCGTGTAGCCCCACCAGAAACGCAACCACAGTACTTGATATTTGGTGAAAGTTGTCCCAGACCCCATCTCATTCTAGTTTCAGTTTTTGAACGAGCTTCTTGAAGGACTCTTTACTGGAACTTTCTGTGCTGGGAAGTGGCACCTTTTCCCCCATAATCTCCCCGCAGAGGGTGACAGTCCTGAAATAGGAAACGATTTGATAAGCAAAGGGCTTGCCAGCTAATTTCTTTCCCTGGGATACTTTGTAGAGTTTGGCGTGAAGCTGACAAAGGAACTGCTATCTGAAGATCTCACTCTGGCTACCCCAGAACAGCACCCATTTCCTATCATCGCTCAATCTTATCTCTGAGGGCTGAGAAAAATCCCATGCCCCGATAACACATCAAATTTAGTCCAGTCTTCCTTAATCAAATTGTCTATCACAGGGGAGTAAGTGGTTGTGTTCAGAGCCTAAGAAGAAGGGAGAAGAGTTCCTTCTTAGATGCTCGTGGCACAAGTTCTGCAGCCCCTGTTCATTATAAATAGTATCCTTTAGGACATCATGGACTTTAGTGGGTCATGTGCGGATCTCAAGTTAGCAGTAGGTAGAGGGTATGAAAAAGTTATGTCAGCTGACAATGATTGCCTCTAAAGAGTGGCAAAATGGGAGATATTTCTTTTTTCCTTTTAGGTTATACTCTATTTATTGTTACTATAAAATATTGGCTCTGATCCCCCATGTTGTGTAATACATCCTTGTAGCTTATTTTATACCCAATAGCTTATACCTTTTACTCCCCTGCATATGTCTTTATTGTTGCTAAGTGCTGTTTGACTCTTTTGCGACTCCATGGACTAGACTGCCAGCCTCCTCTGTCCATGGGGATTTCCCAGGGAAAAATACTGGAGTGAGTTGCCATTTCCTTCTCCAGGTGATCTTTCCGACCCAGGGATCCAACCTGCATCTCCTGCATTGGCAGATGGATTCTTTACCGCTGAACTACCAGGGAAGCCCATATTTCTTTATACAGTTCTGCAAATGTAATTTTTTCCCAGAATAAAGATGTGTTCATTTTGTAATCGGAGNTTTCCAACCCAGGGATCCAACCTGCATCTCCTGCATTGGCAGATGGATTCTTTACCGCTGAACTACCAGGGAAGCCCATATTTCTTTATACAGTTCTGCAAATGTAATTTTTTCCCAGAATAAAGATGTGTTCATTTTGTAATCGGAGAAGGCAATGGCACCCCACTGTAATACTCTTGCCTGGAAGATCCCATGGATGGAGGAGCCTGGAAGGCTGCAGTCCATGGGGTCACTGAGGGTCAGACACGACTGAGCAACTTCAATTTTACTTTTCACTTTCACTCTTCACTTTCATGCATTGGAGAAGGAAATGGCAACCCACTCCAGTGTTATTGCCTAGAGAATTCCAGGGACAGGGGAGCCTGGTGGGCTGCCGTCTATGGGGTCGCACAGAGTCGGACACAACTGAAGTGACTTAGCAGCAGCAACATTTTGTAATCAATAAATAAAACAAAGCCTGTGTATGCTTCTTTCCTAGTCAACAAATTTAAGAACCCAGCCCTTGTGCCTCCAGGATCTGTTGATTAAAATAGTTCTTCATTTGGGCAGAATGGGAGCAGGAGTGTCTTCCCAGTAACTGCTGAGCCCTAACTAGCTAGCTCTCTGTAGCAATAAAATTCCAGTGTTACATGGGCACACGCCACCTAGCTAAGGTTTTCCTTTGATGTCCCCAGGAAGTCATTTCTGAGAAGGGTTAATTACCACTCTGCATTGGAGAATCAATCAGATTCTAGCTGTTCCCTTTCTCCCTGTCGCCCCTCTTACTGAATAGAGAGAGGAAAATCTGTGCAAAGAAGCACTGGGTTTCATGTTCTGATTCAAGCTGACTTGCCATTGCATTTTTGTGCCCTGAACACGTAGAACATTGATGTGGTGTCCCTGGTCCTTGTCTGTATCCTTGCTTACTTCCTATTTGCTCCATGATGAGTTTGCTATAATCTCTCTAGACTCTAACCCTCTAACATCAGGCACCAACTGCTCCACTTCTCCTAATCTCAACCTGCTGCTTACTTTGATGGCTTGTATTTCATCTTCTTTGGTACTTCCCTGGTGGCTCAGATAGTAAAGAATCTGCCTGCAAGGCAAGAGACCTGGGTTTGATCCCTGGGTCAGGAAGATCTCATGGAGAAGGGAATGGCAACCCACTCCATTATTGCTGCCAAGAGAATTCCATGGACAGAGGAGCTTGGAGGGCTGTAGTCCATGGGGTCGCAAAGAGTCCAACACAACTGAGAGACTAACACTTTCACATATCATCTCTTTTACCCCGGGCTAAATATGTAAAGACTGTGATCCTGACTTTGGACGTGTTGGAGAGTAGGTGTCAAGCGCAACAGCTTTCCAGTTAAGCAGGGTTGTTTTCACTCCTGACATGGCTGCCTGCTAGCTGTAGGATGTTTTGCTTGGTCATTCTTTTCTCATAGGTGAAATGGAATGGGGTCTGGGTAACAGTAATACCAAATGTGTGGAGTTATTTCAGAGATTTGATATCATCACGGAATCTGTCTTAGGATTCGGCCTGACNCCCCAGGCTAAATATGTAAAGACTGTGATCCTGACTTTGGACGTGTTGGAGAGTAGGTGTCAAGCGCAACAACTTTCCAGTTAAGCAGGGTTGTTTTCACTCCTGACATGGCTGCCTGCTAGCTGTAGGATGTTTTGCTTGGTCGTTCTTTTCTCATAGGTGAAATGGAATGGGGTCTAGGTAACAGTAATACCAAATGTGTGGAGTTATTTCAGAGATTTGATATCATCACGGAATCTGTCTTAGGATTCGGCCTGACACATAGCTGAGATTACAACATTGCTAGATTTCTTCACAGGAGTTGTTACCAGGGGAATCATTTCCCCGTGTTAAAGAAATATGGAATTACCTTGTGGCACCTATCATATTGCTGTTCTAGGAAGGANACACATAGCTGAGATTACAACATTGCTAGATTTCTTCACAGGAGTTGTTACCAGGGGAATCATTTCCCCGTGTTAAAGAAATATGAAATTACCTTGTGGCACCTATCATATTGCTGTTCTAGGAAGGAACAGCTCTCTTGCAAGCCTCCTTCTGATTTCCTTGGTGGTCTAGTGTCTAAGACTTCAACTTCCAATACAGGGGGCCCAGGTTCGATCCTCGGAGAAGGCAGTGGCACCCTACTCCAGTACTCTTGCCTGGAAAATCCTATAAATGAAGGAGCCTGGTAGGCTGCAGTCCATGGGGTTGCTAAGAGTCGGATACTACTGAGCGACTTCCCTTTCACTTTTCACTTTCATGCATTGGAGAAGGAAATGGCAACCCACTCCAGTGTTCTTGCCTGGAGAATCCCAGGGACGGGGGAGCCTGGTGGGCTGCTGTCTATGGGGTCGCACAGAGTCGGACACGACTGAAGTGACTTAGCAGCAGCAGCAGGTTTGANAATCTCTCTACTATATACTTGAAGATAATATTGTTTTAATAAATGAATTGTATTTCTCTTAAAAGTTGTTTTTTCCTCAAGCAGCTTTTCCTTGTGATTCAGTAACTAAAAATTTGCCGTGCATTTGTGTAAACACAGATGATGGTTTCTTGCTGTCTATTCCCATGTGTAATTAGAAGACTCTTACACGCTCCCTATCTGACTCAGAGTCTAAAGATCAGTTTCTCCCTTTTTCCTGTTAGAAGAACTTGAACGAGTCTTGTGATGAAATGGATTACAAGCTCTTTCAATTATTTGGAGTAAAGGATGTTTCTGGCAGTACCAGTGGTAGAGTCAGTGCCGAGCTCACTCTTTAAACACGGATTTAGAGCAGAAATAAACTAGGGCACAGCAGATATGAACGAGGCTGCTTTTGCAGATCCCACCAGATGTGGAGTACGAAGCCCTGGTTTCAGAGAATCTTCTAAAGTCAGCGGTGCCTCTGATGCTTCTGCTCCAGAGCAAGAAGGGAAGGGAAGAGTCCAAGAGCTAATACTCAATCCCAGAGCCATCAGTGATGGCACTCCCATTGTGTCTCCTGAAGCACCAAAGCCCACAGGCTGGCCTGCCTCCTATCTTCTATGACACCCGTAGAGAAGGATGCGATGATGCAGGGGAGAAATGGTGCTTCCCCTCCTGTTAAAGCGATCATTGGAATGGATGAGTAATGAGTGAAAGAGCATCAATGACTTTGCTGCTTAATGAGCTCAGTCCTCTTTGCTACATGTCCCTGATTTCCACAGCTTGCTAAATAAAAGTTTATTTATGTTCCTTAGTGTAAGATAATTTCCACAAAATGAGCTTTAATAAAGTGAAAAGAAGTACAGGGAGAGGCTCTACAGGAAACTAATGAAGGCCAAAATGAAGAATGGAAAAAATAATGCATTTTTATTAGGGATCCCTGCCAAGAAACCCCTCTGTGTGAGAACAAATCATGAGAAGAAAGATTACTTAACGCTGATGTGTTCTATCTTGAGCAAGAGAGGTGGGTACCCTAGCTATAGGACACTTTATTTTGATTTATTTATTTGTTGCCATACCATATAGCATGCAGGGATCTTAGTTCCTCAACCAGGGATTGAACCTTTGCCCCCTGCAGTGGAAGCATGGAGTCCTAACCACTAGATCACCAGGGAAGTCCCATTACAGGACACTTTAAAACGTAGTTGAATCCTAGTCATTCATCGTTTGTCACTCTGCCCTACACTTGACTGCACGTTGGTCTTTTGAGATCACACAAAGCAGACTGTCATGTTCTTTAAGCATGTGAAGGAGTTTCGCTGCTCTGCAGTGCGTTTACTGTAGATGCTTCGGTGTTGCCTCGGGTTACCTACCCTCTCACAACCCTAAGACCCTCCTATCTTAAGGGGGGATCTTTTCTTTGATGCATCAGAGAACCACTTTGAGCTCTCTGAGTCATGGGATCCAGATCTGCACCGAGCATCTCTGTTAGGACACAGCAAAGTCTGTGGGCAAGAGTGGATTTGTTCCTGGTGAAGGGTGTTAAGAGTCCTGAGCATGGTACTGAGAAGGAGGCTGTGGACTGGTTATTGAAGGAAGATAAATATCTGTGACTTTTATTTCAATTTGAAAATCCCTAGGGATTTAGAGAAATAGGGAAACAATAAAAAAGTGATTCAAGAAAGAACAACCGATGGAGTAGGAGGAAAACCTACAGGCCAAAACATGATTTTGTTTCTAGGAGAAAGGAAGGATTCATGATGTAAACTGCTGTTCTAATGAGATAGCGACTGAGATTTGAGCATTGGATTAATAACACAAAGGCTGTTAAAAACAGGATTTCGATGGAATAATGGGAAATCACTGATTAGCATGAGTATAAGACAAAAAGAAATGAAATGGAGAGGATGACTACAATCATCAATTTGAAATACTTCTCATGAGAAGGGGAACAAATAAATGGGTATCAGTGTGAAGGGAAAGCATGTTCAATATAGATTTAGATTTTTTTTATTGAAGTATAGTTGATTTACAGTGTGCAATCTTTGCTGTATAGCAAAGTGACTCAGTTTTACACATACACTCTTTTTGAATTTTCTTTTCCATTATAGTTTATTCCAGGAGTTTGGATATAGTTCCCTGTGCTATACAGCAGGACCTTGTTGTTTATCTAAATGTAATAGTTTGCACCTACCAACCCCAAACAAACTCCTAGTCCAACCCTCTCCCCCTCCCCCTCAGCAAATATTAATACAAGTCTATGAGTGTATTGACTCATAGACAATTCTGTGTCTATGAGTCTGTTTCTGTCTTGTAGATAAGCTCATTTGTGCCACATTTTCACTCCACATATAAGTGATATCTTATGGTACTTGTCTTTCTCTTTCTGACTTCACTTAGTATGATAATCTCTAGTTGCAAGATTTATTTTAATATAGAATAAGTAGCAGTATGTTCATATGTTAATATGAATAATCCAACTGAGGGAGGAAACTGATACTATTTGAGAGAGTAAAGTATTGCTGGAGTGTTGTCCTTGTGTAAGAGGAGCGGAGGATGCTTTATAAGGGAAGGCAGATGTTAATCTATTGTAACATGAGGGAAGGCACAGCATATGAATATAAATGTTGTTCAATACATAGGTGAGTTATAAAAGTCATGAGAAATGATCAGTTTTTTCAGTGAATTAAGAAGCAAGATCATTAACTGAGAGTAAAAATGCTATCAAACTTAATTTGCTCTAAAAAAATAGGGCCAATTTAAAAAAAGTAAACCCAAGCCTCTTATCCTATATCCAGGTTCACTCAAAATAAATTATAGATTTATTAATAAGTATAACTTTTAGAAGAAATGATAGGAGAAAGTTTGTGAGACCAAGGGTGTGGGAAGTATTTTTAGTCATTATACCAAACTCATGATTCACTAAAAAAAAAAACCAATAAATTGAATTTTATTAGAATTAAATACTTTCGTTTTACAAGAGATATTGTTAAGAGGTTGAAAAGACAACTTATGGTCTGGGAAAAAATAAACCACAAATAAAAAGAATGAATCAATATAGTGTGAAAATGGGTAAAAGAAGTTGAGAAATTCACAAATAGAATAAATTGATGGTAAGTAGGCACATGGGCTTCCCAGGTGGCTCAGTGGTAAAGAATATATCTGCCAAGCAGGAGATGCAGGTTTGATCCTTGGGTAGGTAAGATCCCCTGGAGAAGGAAATGACAACCCACTCTACTAGTCTTGCCTAGGAAGTTTCATGGACAGAGGAGCCTGTGGGTTACAATCCCTGGGGTCACAAAGAGTCGGACACAACTTGCCGATTAAGCAACCAGGTAAGCACATGGAAAGATGTTCACCACTCTCAGGGAAGTGTCTGCAGGTCTGTGGGAAAAGTGCTTGTGTCTTTCTATCACCATTTAGATCATTCCAATAGCCATTACTTAGACCAGTGGGCTGAGAAAGATCACTGTTCTTTGATAACAGAGTGGACTTGGGAACCATAGGTCAGAAAGGAAAAAAAAAAAAAAGAAAAAATAATCACAACCAGTGGAGTAGAATTGGTAGAAGATAGATGGAAAATAGCATTATCGTTAAGTAAATAAATAAAGGCATCTAAAGGGTTTCAAGTACAGCAGCAAAGAGACTTTCTTGCACAATAAAACCTATCTTCACAAGTAAAGATTTTGCAGATTAGTTGAAGCACAGACTGGCCACTATTGAGACCTCAATTATAATAGTTCTCTGAAGGATCAAGTGCCAGAAACCTCTTAAAACATGGACTAAGAATAAAAGGAGCTGCTATTCATAAGGGAGAAGATAGGAGCTTGGAGGACCAAGACTTTCAACTTATTAATATATATATTTCAGCAGTAGGAGAAGGAACAGAGTAGAGACAATAGATAAATAGTAAAGTTCACTCTGAGAAACAAAGATCAGGGTTTCCATACTGAACATGTTGAGAGTTCTAGTCTAAATTAATCAGAAAAGGCACCATCTCCCAGGCATATCTGGTATTTAAGACCTATGCACTCTAAGGATATAAACCATATATACCTGCAGGCCAAAAGAAGGTAAACACACAAGAAACACAACTATGACTGCTGTCAGATTCCTCAGTAGCAAAATTTGCACTTAGGAGTCAGAAGAAAAATATCTATATATCATTAAAAAATAAATAATTGGAACGAGAGTTTTAAATTTTGGAATGGTATTATTTGACAAATATATCTCTATGTTTATATCTTATCTATTTAAATTTTGAGGAATTTTAATAATTCTTAGAATAATCCATGTGTTAATATTTTCTTCTCTCCTAAAATACACATATATATTTGAAGCATGCTTCTAACAAAAGAACAGAAACCTCATGAAGAGAAGAAATAGTAAATATGGAATGTTTGGATGTAGATACAGACAAAGCTGATAGTCAACCTGCTTGCATGAGTACAGCTGTAGTGGTTGTTTAAAATTACTGAAACACTTGGATATCACTCAGTACGTGGCTACTAACCTGATCCCTGAACTTTCTCTCACTCTCTGACCCTTGCTACCTGCTCTCTTCTCTAAAGATACGCTGGACCATCTTATAGTCCAGCAACTAAAGGCCTACTGTCTGGACCATCAGGCTTCCAGGTGTTTAAATTTGTTTTCATAGAGCCATATGTAGAGTTGTGCATCAGGTACTGGGTTGGCTAAACAGTTCATTTGAGTTTTTCCATAACATTGTATGAAAAAACCCAAATGAACTATTTGGCCAACCCAGTAATTCTACTTTTTTGTGCTTCTTCTTCTTTCTCTCCCTCTCTCTTTCCCCTTGGTTAGATTCAATATAGGTTAATCCATTTTTTTAGTCTTCTTAAGTAAACAGTGTCTGCATAATGGAACTGGAATTGATTTCTGTGCTTGCCAACAGAGATTCCCTAATTGATATGCTCATAGTTCCATCATCTGTACACGAGTCCTGCTGCTCCTCTGACTTCCTTGGCTTCTAGATAGACAGACTGGCAAACAAAGACATAAAGATTTAAGAAATAAAATCACATTTTCTAATATTGTGCAACCTACTTTTTCCCTTTACTAACATATTTTAAGTTTAAATAAAAAATATTAAAATACTAATACATTATAATTCTACCAATACAGTGGTTATTTTACTAGTTTTATATTCTTGAATATGTAATTTACTACCAGTGTTTAGTTATTGTAAACACAGTAGTGAGTACACTTACGCTGATTTTAAATTATTTTCTTGGGGTCATTTCCAACAAGTGGAATTTCTGAATCAACTAAAAGCATAATTTTAAATTATTTGATATGCAGAGTCAATTTCCCCTCCAGAAGCCAGATTCTTTGATTATTCAATCAGTGTCTTAAAAATCAAGTTCCTCCATCTGTTAGTGAAAAATTTTTGGACTAATGGGCAATGTATTTTTCTTTTGCCAATTTAATTGGGTAAAAATAGTATCATATTACCTTAATTTGCATTTCTTGAGTTGAAATCCTTAAAAATATATTCCTTTACTATCCATTCATTTCCCATTGTTTTAAATTGGCCACTTTTTAAAAAATTAATTTTTACTGTGGTATAGTGGCTTTTTGCCACCTAGGAAGGAGGGGCTTCCTAGGTGGCACTGTGGTAGAGTCTGCCTGCCCAGTGCAGGGGACGCAGATGTGGGTTCAGTCCCTGGATCAGGAAGATTCCTTGGAGTAGTAAGTTGCAACCCACTCCAGTATTATTCTGGAAAATTCCAAGTACAGAAGAGCCTGGCAGGCTACACTCCATGGGGTTGCAAAGAGTTGGACACGACTGAGCACATTCTACTTCAAACCATCAAACTGTCAATAGTCACTTTACAGTGTTGTGTTAACTGGCCATTTTTCCTAAACAAAATTAACATGGATATTTGGGCTCTTTCTAGCCTTTTCACATAAAGTAGCCAGTAGTCAAAAATGGCATTTTAACTTTAATTACAATGAAATAAAATAAAAAAAATTTGTTTCCTAGTTACATTAGCCATGTTTCAAGTAAGAAAAACAGCCCCCTGAGAATAGGAGCCAACATGCTGGATTGCACCGCTATGGTTTTCCACCATTGCAGAAATTTATACTGGACAGTACTGGTCTTAAATTTCTATTATACAACACTTAAATAAAAAATTATTAAATTTTTATAATTCCTAAAAAATTAATGTATCTATTTAAAATCTTTTAAATAAAGCCTAACTTAATATCTTCAGATTCATTTGGTATCCAGATATGTGGATTGCATCTTTTCTTTAGAATTGTTACACAGTAAGTCCCCTACATATGAACTTCCAAGTTTTGAACTTTCAAAGATGTGAACGTGCTTGCCAGCCCTCGTATGCCAGTTCTTGTACTACTATACTTTTTTCATGGTACTGTACTATAAGATTAAAAATGTTTTCTTTATTTTTTGTTTGTTTTTTATGTATTACTTGTGTGAAAAGTGTTATAAACCTATCATAGTACAGTACTATATATGTTAGTTGGGTACCTAGGTTAACTTTGTTGGACTTAGGAACAAATTGGACTTACATAGGGAAATTAATACATATATTTTGTATGGAATTGTGTGAATTTGTTATAGCATTCTTTAGGTATAAATTATATACCATAAAAATTCACTGCTTGTAAATATTCAGTTAGTTTCAATACATTTATAAAGTTGTGCAACCATAAGTATTTGCTTTACCTCAGAAAACCTCCTGGAGTCTCTTTGCAGTGAATCATTCAGTTGTGTACAGGTCTCAGCCTCTGGTTCACCCAAGATAAATGGAGAGATTTCAGGCCCCTGTGGCTCTTTGATCTCTGAGAACTCATTGTTAAATCCCTGGCTAGTCAGCTGATCCATTCCCAGTTCCAGAGTGGAGCTAGTTGGTTTTGTTTCCTTGCCATTGAGCTCACCATTGAATTAACGTTTGTCGTTGAGTAGCTCAGCTGTGTCTGACTCTTTGCCACCCCATGGACAGCAGCAGGCTTCCCTGCCCTTCACCGTTTCCTGGAGCTTGCCCAAACTCATGTCCATTGAGTTGGTGATGCCATCCAGCCATCTTGTCCTCTGTCATCCCCTTCTCCTCCTGCCTTCTATCTTCTCAGCATCAGGGTCTTTTCCAATGAGTCTGCTCTTCGCATCAGGTAGCTAAAATATTGGAATATTCAGGACTGGTTTTCTTTAAGATTGACTGGTTTGATCTCCTTGCTGTCCAAGGGACTCTCAAGAGTCTTCTCCAACACCACAGTTCAAAAGCATCAATTCCTTGGTGCTCAGCCTTCTTTATGGTCCAACTCTCATATCCATACATGACCACTGGAAAAACAATAGCTTTGACTGCACGGACCTTTGTTGGCAAAGTAATGTCTCTGCTTTTTCATACACTGTCTAGATTGGTCATGGCATTTCTTCAAAGGAGCATGTGTCTTTAATTTCATGGCTGCAGTCACCATCTGCAGTGATGTTGGAGTCCAAAGAAGTAGTCTGTCACTGTTTCCACTTTTTCCCCATCTATTTGCCATGAAGTGATGGGACCAGGTGCCATGATCTTAGTTTTTTTAATGCTGAGTTTTAAGCCAGCTTTTTCATTCTCCTCTTTCACCTTCATCAAGAGACTCTTTAGTTCCTCTTCCTTTCTGCCACAAGGGTGGTGTCATCTGCATATCTGACGTTATAGATATTTCTCTGGGAAATCTTGATTCCAGCTTGTGAGTCATCTAGCCTGGCATTTCTCATGATGTACTGTGCACGTAAGTTAGATAAACAGAGTTACAATATACAGCCTTGATGCAGTCCTTTCCCAGTTTTGAACCAGTCTGTTGTTCCATGTTCGGTTCTAACTGTTGCTGCTTAAACTGCATACAGGTTTCTCAGGAGGCAGGTCAGGTGGTCTGATATTCCCATTTGTTTTGCTGAAAGTTTTCACTTTCATGTTAGGTTCAAAGGATTTGTTAACAAAATGAGCCACTTGTTATATACAAATAAATAATATACATATTTATTAGAGAATTATATAGCTTGCTATAACATACTAATTTTAAAAGGAAAGAGAAATAGAGCAGAGGATACATCACCAATTTGGGTTTTGACCAACATCCAGACTTAAACAGCACTGGGCAGTCCTGTGTCACAGCACATCTGGAGTCCCAGTTGGGAAAGGGTCCCAAGGAGCATGTCCACTCTATGCATGAGACTTCAAAGATTGCAGTTCAGGGTTCATGCCTATAATCCCAGGATGATGAAAACTGTTACCATCATCAATCTGTGACCAAATTGCAAACCTGGGTTTTTGTTAATGCTATTTGTTTTGTCTTATAAAACTTGGAATGCTGCTAAGTCTGGGGCTTGGTTGACCAGACCCCCTCCAGGGGTTCAACAATCCCAAGATTCCTCCCCGTATCATTTCCATGGTGCTGCAAATCTTGCACTCACAGCAGGCTGTCACTCCCAGTCACTCCCAGTCAGGGCAGTATCCAGACAGATTAGAAGCAAGGTCAGAGGACTGCTCTGTTTTGTCTCTGAAGCCTAAACAAGACTATTCATTTAATTTCCCTAACACCATCTCTTGAAGAATTTTCCAGTTTGTTGTGATCCACACAGTCAAAGGCTTTAGCATAGTCAATGAAGCAGAAGTGGATGTTTTCTGGAATTCTCTTACTTTTCCCTATAATCCATTGGATGTTGGCAATTTGATCTCTGGTTCCTCTGCCTTTTCTAAATCCAGCTTGTACATCTGAAGTTCTCAGTTCACCTACTGTTGAAGCCTAGCTTGGAGAATTTTGAGCATGACCTTGCTAGCATATGAAATGAGTGCAGTTATGTAGTTTGAACATTCTTTGGCATTGCCCTTTTTGATATTGGAATGAAAACTGACCTTTTCTAGTCCTGTGGCCACTGCTGAGTTTTCTAAATTTGCTGGCATATTGAGTGCAGCACTTTCACAGCATTATCTTTTAGGATCTGAAATAGTTCAGCTGGAATTCCATCACCTCCACTAGCTTTGTTTGTGGTGATGCTTCCTAAAGTCCATATGACTTCATACTCCAGGATATCTGGCTCTAGATGAGCTATCACACCATTGTGGTTATCTGGGTCATGAAGATCTTTTTTGTGTAGTTCTTCTGTGTATTCTTGCCACCTCTTCTTAATATCTTCTGCCTCTGTTAGGTCCTTGCTGTTTCTGTCCTTTATTGTGCCCATCTTTGCATGAAATGTTCCCTTGATATCTCTAACTTTCTTGAAAAGATCTCTAGTCTTTTCTATTCTGTTTTCCTCTATTTCTTTGTTTTGATCACTTGGGAAGGCTTTCTTACCTCTTCTTGCTATTCTTTGGAATTCTGCATTCAAATGGGTATATCTTTCCCATTCTCCTTTACCTCTTGCTTCTCTTCTTTTCTCAGCTATTTATAATGCCTGCTTAGATAACCATTTTGCCTTTTAAAATTTCTTTTCCTTGGGGATGGTTTTGATCACTGCCTCCTGTACAGTGTGATGAACCTCTGTCCATAGTTCTTCAGGCACTGTCTATCAGATCTAATCCCTTGAATCTATTTCTCATTTCCACTGTATAATTGTAAGGGATTTGATTTAGGTCATACCTGAATGGCCTAGTGGTTTTCCCTACTTTCTTCAATTTAAGTCTGAATTTTGCAATAAGTAGTTCATGATCTGAGCCACAGTCAGCTCCCAGTCTTATTTTTGCTGACTGTATAGAGCTTCTCCATATTTGGCTGCAAAGAGTATAATCAGTCTGATTTTGGTATTGACCATCTGGTGATGTCCATGTTCAGGGTCATCTCTTTTGTTGTTGGAAGAGGGTGCTTGCTCTGACCAGTGTGTTCTCTTGGCAAAACTGTGTTAGTCTTTGCCCCGCTTCATTTTGTACTCCAAGGCCAAACTTGCCTGTTACTCCAGGTATCTCTTGACTTCCTACTTTTGCATTCCAGTCCCCTGGATATCATTTTTGGTGTTAGTTCTAGAAGAGCTTATAGGTCTTCATAGAACTGTTCAACTTTAGCTTCTGCAGCATTAGTGGTTGAGGCATATACTTGAATTACTGTGATACTGAGTTGATGATGTTCTATTAAAGGGGGCTCCATCAGCACGGAAAGGAAAGCTGCTGATGTCCACTGTCTGCCCTCCCCTGTTAGAGTGACTAACAGGGAAGTGGAGCATGCTCAGCAAGGATCTTCTGTTATCATCGTAAGTTCAACTGTTTGACAAATGAACACACCTCATTCTGTCCTTTGTCTTTGGACAATTTCCAGAGCAGTGAAATAGTGGCTTTTGACAGTTTTGCTCAAGCCCTCCTGCTGCTTTTGAGAAAGTATATGTGGCCCCCCACGCTCCATCAGACTTGAGTTATATAATTTTTGTCACACTGTTTTTGCTTCTGGAGGGAGAGAGGTCTTGCCTAATTTGAGGAGTTGTTCTTTGTGGGTCCTGACTATTACCTATCAAGGTAAGATAAGAAAACAAATGTTTGGTTTACTAGAGTTTTATTTTGAAATTTTTATTTTATTTTGCAGCACCTTGGATGGCAGGTTTGTAAGGCAGAAGATATGGAAACTGCCAGGACAAGAGCCTTCTCTTCTGGGCTAAAGGGTTTATTTTGGGCCCTTACTGTGATCGCAAATGCTAGCTCAGGTAACTTCCTCATTTAGTTTCCTTGAATAAGGTGTCTTCTTGCAGTTTTTTTCCTCCTCATAAAGATTAGAGAAAAGCTGAACAGTGTGGGAACACACTGAATTTGTGAAAACAGTCACTTTTTCCTTTGCTGGTAGCTTATTTACATTATTACATTTGGGACTTTGTATTGGATGTCATATTAATATAATAGATTCACAGACTACTATGCGGCAGGTTGGATGTTTGAGAAAGCCATTGTCATCCCAGAAGCAAATACTTTTCTTTGAAGCATTTCTTCATATTTTTTAAAGGAAAGATGGATAACCTAAGACTTAATCCATTGGGCAGTCAGTAAGAGTCCAGAGTATGATCCCAATAATTCCCCCAACTTGAACTTACAACAGTCGGAGACATGGATAGTAAACAGTGGACCTGGGAGAACTGGATGCTAAGATTACCTCTGGGAATCCTCAGGTTACAACAGGCCAGAGGCTACAGATATAGTTAATTTTGTGGCAGTTCTTATACCTTACTTATATTTGTGTGGATGACTTTCATTTACAATGAGAAGAATTCTCCCCAGATCCTTACTTCCAGACTTTCCCATTGCTTACTCAGAAATTTGTATACCTAGTAGCTCATGTTGTTTGGGTGTAAATATGAATGTGTGCTCATGACTGTGATGTTACATTCTGTCTCATGAGTTTGCACTGCCTCCATATATAGAGACTATGAACTCCTTGTAGCCAGGATTGCAAGATAAATTGAGGGATCCTGGTTGGATCTGAATCTCGGATACCCAAGAAATACATTGTTAGTATGAGTAGTCCCCGGGTATTGCATGGAGCACACTTATACTGAAATATAATTCACCATTTATCTGAGTTTATTCACTGTTTTATCACTGTTTTATTTCATTGTTTATTCACTGTTTTATCCTGATTCCCTGATAGCTCAGTTGGTAAAGAATCTGCCTGCAGTGCAGGAGACCCCAGTTTGATTCCTGGGTCGGCCAGATCTGCTAGAGAAGGGATAGGCTACTCACTCCCGTATTCTTGGGCTTCCCTGGTGGCTCAGCTGGTAAAATATCTGCCTGAAATGTGGGAAACGTGGGTTCGATCCCTGGGTTGGGAAGATCCCCTGGAGAAGAGGGGCTACCCACTCCAGCATTCTGGCCTGGAGAATTCCATGGAATGTATAGTCCATGGGGTCGCAAAGAGTCGGACACGACTGAGCACCTTTCACTCTTTTCTCACTTTGTCCTGATTTTACTGGACTTCTTGCTAAATCTAACAACCTTACTTATAGTATATTGTTGACTAATTCCTGTGGTTTCCAGACTTTTCCTAACCTAGTTATCTTCCTCTCGAAATGCCTGCAGCTGTCAACAATCTTCCTAAAATATGATGTTTCTAAGTAAACACAAGAATCTTGGTGTCCAGATGCCTTGACATCGTGGTAGCATCCTCTGGGCATGGGTCCCTTTATAGGAGACCACTCCGGGTGAAGGACTGAGAGCTGAGCCCACAGTGCAGAGATGAAGGGAATCCCTGCCTTATCTAGGGACTATATGTATGCTTCTCTGGACAGTGTAGATTGTGTTTACTCTTCTGTTTACATTCTGCCCCAGAAAGAAATAGGTCCCTGACAGAATAGAAGGGAACACACTGTTTTTCCAGGTCTTTCCATGTATGAGGTACCATTATAATACTGTTTCTATAGTATCTCATTGAAGCTTCACAGCCACCCTTTAAGGTGGCTCTTTGAGTAAGATATCAGTATTACCCCTTGTACAGTCTTATTAAGCATTATTAAGTGCTTTGCATTATTCAGCATTATTAAGTAGTTTGGTTGTGCAAGGTTCCAGAGCATTAGGGACTGAATGTACCTCCCTTCCAGATTCTTACACTGAAGTCCTATACCCCCATGTGATGGTATTAGAAAGTGAGGTGGAAAGAGTAAAGTCCCCCTGATGGGATAGGTGCCCTTAAAAGAAGGAAGAGACCCTAGAAAAAAAAATGAAAAAAAGTAAAATTTAAAAACTAGTAGAGGAATTTCCACATGGGATCCCAGATTTCTTTCTTGTTGTTTCTTTTTTTTTAATTTTATTTTACTTTATTCTACTTTACAATACTGTATTGGTTTTGCCATACATTGACATGAATCAGCCACAGGTGTACACGAGCTCCCAATCCCGAAGCCCCCTCCCACCTCCCACCCCATATCCTCTCCCCGGATCATCCCCGTGCACCAGCCCCAAGCATCCTGTATCCTGTGTCGAACATAGACTGGCGCTTCGTTTCTTACATGATGGTATACATGTTTCAATGCCATTCTCCCAAATCATCCCACCCTCTCCCTCTCCCTCAGAGGCCAAAAGTCCATTCTATACCTCTGTGTGTCTTTTGTTGTCTCACATACAGGGTCATCGTTAACTGTCTTTCTAAATTCCATATGTATGTGTCAGTATACTGTATTGGTGTTTTTCTCTCTGGCTTCTTGCCTGAGTTCCCCGTCCTGCTCGGCCTCTACCTCACAGTGGATGACTCAGGTAGACTCTGTCTACCTGGATGTTCTTTTCTGCTCTCCTGATTCATGAATGCTTCTGTTGTAACTCTGTGAACTGCGGGTGAGTTCAGGCCCACCCCAGCAGCCTGAAATCTCAGGGTTCCCCACTGAGTTCCTGACGCAGTGTTTTGTGCTCTTGATGATAATTAGATGAGGGTAAAAACAGACAGCAGAGCTTTGAATCCAGGATGAAACTGGTGGACCATGTGGAGCATGAGTTACTGTTTGGCTAAGAAAACTCAAACTGGGTGGTTCTTAGGAAGAGAAGAGTCCACGTTGTTTTGGTCTGATTCGTTGCTCTTGTTTGTTCAGTTTCTAAGTCGTGTCTGACTCTTTATGACCTCATGGACTGCCCCACGCCAGGCTTCCCTGTCCTTCACTGTCTCTGAGAGTTCTGTCAGATTCATGTCCATTGAGTCAGTGATGCTATCTAACTATCTTATTCTTTGCTGCCCTCTTCTCTTTTTGCCTTAAATCTTTCCCAATATCAGGGTCTTTTCCAGTGAGTCAGCTCTTTACATCAGGTGGCTAAAGTATTGGAGCTTCAGCATCAGTCCTTTCAATGAATATTCAGGGTTGATTTCCTTTAGGATGGACTGGTTTGATCTTGCTATCCAAGGGACTTCAAGAGTCTGCTCTAGCACCACAGTTTGAAAGCATCAATTCTTCGGCGCTTAGTCTTCTTTATGGTCCAGCTCTCACAGCTGTACATGACCACTGGAAAAACCATAGCTTTGACTGTACTGACCTTTGTTAGTGAAGCAATGTCTCTGTTTTTTAATATACTCTCTAGGTTTATCATACCTTTCTTTCCAANCGTTAACTATCTTTCTAAATTCCATATGTATGTGTCAGTATACTGTATTGGTGTTTTTCTCTCTGGCTTCTTGCCTGAGTTCCCCGTCCTGCTCGGCCTCTACCTCACAGTGGATGACTCAGGTAGACTCTGTCTACCTGGATGTTCTTTTCTGCTCTCCTGATTCATGAATGCTTCTGTTGTAACTCTGTGAACTGCGGGTGAGTTCAGGCCCACCCCAGCAGCCTGAAATCTCAGGGTTCCCCACTGAGTTCCTGACGCAGTGTTTTGTGCTCTTGATGATAATTAGATGAGGGTAAAAACAGACAGCAGAGCTTTGAATCCAGGATGAAACTGGTGGACCATGTGGAGCATGAGTTACTGTTTGGCTAAGAAAACTCAAACTGGGTGGTTCTTAGGAAGAGAAGAGTCCACGTTGTTTTGGTCTGATTCGTTGCTCTTGTTTGTTCAGTTTCTAAGTCGTGTCTGACTCTTTATGACCTCATGGACTGCCCCACGCCAGGCTTCCCTGTCCTTCACTGTCTCTGAGAGTTCTGTCAGATTCATGTCCATTGAGTCAGTGATGCTATCTAACTATCTTATTCTTTGCTGCCCTCTTCTCTTTTTGCCTTAAATCTTTCCCAATATCAGGGTCTTTTCCAGTGAGTCAGCTCTTTACATCAGGTGGCTAAAGTATTGGAGCTTCAGCATCAGTCCTTTCAATGAATATTCAGGGTTGATTTCCTTTAGGATGGACTGGTTTGATCTTGCTATCCAAGGGACTTCAAGAGTCTGCTCTAGCACCACAGTTTGAAAGCATCAATTCTTCAGCGCTTAGTCTTCTTTATGGTCCAGCTCTCACAGCTGTACATGACCACTGGAAAAACCATAGCTTTGACTGTACTGACCTTTGTTAGTGAAGCAATGTCTCTGTTTTTTAATATACTCTCTAGGTTTATCATACCTTTCTTTCCAAGGAGCAAATGTCTTTTCATTTAATGGCTGCAGCCACTGTCTGCAGTGATTTTGGAGCCCAAGAAAATAAAGTCTGTCTCTGCTGCTTCTTTTGCCCCTTCTGTTTGCCATGAAGTGATGGGACCAGGTGCCATGATCTTAGTTTTTGAATGTTGAGTTTTAAGCCAGGTTATTTACTCTCCTCTTTCACCCTCGTCAAGAAGCTCTCTAGTTTCTCTTGGCTTTCTGCCATTAGATGGTATCACCTGCATATCTGAGATTGTTGATATTTCTCCCGGCAATCTTGGTTCCAGTTTGTGCTTCATCTAGCCTGGCATTTCGCATGATGTACTCTGCCAAAAAGTTAAATAAGCAGNGATACAAATGACCAATAAACACAGGAAAAGATGCACTGCATCATTAGTCTCGAGGGAAATGCACATTAAAATCCCAGTAAGAGAACCCTTCAGATCCTGAGCATAGCTAAAATTAAAGTAGCCGGGCAGTGCTAATCCTTGGCAAGGGGATGTGAAATCACAGACCTCTCATTTGTTGTTGATGAGAGTACAAAGTGGTGCAAACCGTTTGGAAAGCAGTTTGACGGTTTCTTGTAAGGTAAATATACACTTACCCTGCTGCTGCTAAGTCGCTTCAGTCGTGGACTCTGTGCCACCCCATGGACGGCAGCCCACCAGGCTCCACCATCCCTAAGATTCTCCAGGCAAGAACACTGGAGTGGGTTGCCATTTCCTTCTCCAGTGCGTGAAAGTGAAGTCGCTCAGTCATGTCCGACTCTTCTCGACCCCATGGACTGCAGCCTACCGGGCTCCTCCGCCCAAGGGATTTTCCAGGCAAGAGTGCTGGAGTGGGGGGCCACTGCCGTCTCCAACACTTACCCTGCAGTGCGTGTTAAGTTGCTTCAGTCTTACCTGACTCTGTGTGACCCTGTGGTTGTAGCCCACCAGGCTCCTCTGTCCATGGGATTCTCCAGGAAAGAATACTGGAGCGGGTTGCCATGCTGTCTACCAGGGGATCTTCCTAACCCAGGGATCAAACCCTCGTCTCCTGTGCATCCTGCATGGCACTTCTTCACCACTGAGACTGAGCCATCAGGGACGCCCATTGGAGCCTCAGCTTAAAACCACTGGATTCTTTACCACTAGCACCACCTGGGAAGTTCTATATGCTTAACCTATGACCCAGTAATTCAGCTCCCAGATAGTCACCCAACAGGAATGAAAACGTATCCATATAAAAACCTAAACCCTAACGATCATCGCAGCATTGTTCATTAGAGCCAAGTTGGAAACAGCCTAAACGACCACCAACAGGAGGATGGACACACTAAATGTGAGACCTTCACACAGCCTCGGCACTGGCAGAGGCAACAGGGCAGGTGAGCTGATGTGACCTCACAGACATTAGGTGGAGGCTAAGAAGGTGCAATTACTGCATGACCCATTTGTGTGAAGTTCAAGAACAGAGAGAGCTAATGTATAGCGACAGACATCACATCCATCCTTCCTGGGGAGGGGTGAGTGGGGGGCATTTATTGCAAAGGGACGTGAGGAACCTTCCTGGGAGGGTGGAAATGATCCAGATGGTGATTGTGGTGGTGTTTGCATGGGTGTGCATGCATCTGTCAAAAGTCACTAACCTGCACACTCAACAGGCGTGTGTTTCATTATAGTTAATCAGACGTCAGTAAAGTCGACCAGGGCAAAAACAAAGCAGCAAAGCAGATTTTGCTTCAAAATGGAAAGAGCATGGGGCTTCCCTGGTGGCTCAGTGGCTAAGACTCTGCACTCCCCATATAGGGGGTCCGGGTTCAATCCCTGGTCAGGGAACTAATCGGGAAACTAGCGTTCCACATGCCACAACCAAAGACGCTGTATGCGGCGACTGGGACCCAGTGCAGCCAAATACATGAATAAAAGTAATTATTTCCAGATACAAAATATCATACATAAAATAGATCAGCCAAAGGGATCTACTGTATAGAATAGGGAGCTACAGTTAATATCTTGGAATAACCTACAGTGGAAAATAATCCAAAAAATAGATATATATATAGATATGCCTGAATAGTTTTCCTGTGCATCTGACACTAACACAGTATTGCAAATCAACCATACTTCAATTTCTTTATTTTCAAAATCGGTGATGGTTTTTTAAGAGGTATAATTCAGATGGTAAATGTCACCCATAAATGCAGCAGACTGAAGTGCGGGGAAGCAGAGTGAGGCTGGCATCTGAGGTCCCTTGGCCATGGGGTTGATGGCTGAGTGTGTTGGGTGGCAGAGTGGATGATTTACCAAATTCTTCAGTCCTCTCTGTGAGCCCCTTCTGGGTTCTCAGCCCTGGTCCACTGCCTTCTGGCTCCCAGCAAAGATGAGAAAGACCTGAGAACAAAGCTTGGGGTGAAAGGCTCTGGGTGGTTGGCTCTCTGCTTGGCTTCTCACAACAGGTCCTGAAGGGGCAGGCCTGGGCAGGCTCCTGGCCCTCTGCCCACAGTGGAATGCTAGGCAGAGACAGCCAGGGCTGGGGACCATCTATGCCTCCCAGCCACTCCACTCTAGACCAGCCTCTGCTCCCACTCAGCCTCCCACCTGTCTGCACAAGACTCAGTTTATGTGACGAGCACAGCTTTGCAGTCTGGCATGCTTACTAGCTGTGTGACCTTGGGTAAGTGACTCAACCTCTCCGAGCCTTAGTAGCTTCATATACACTACAAAGGAGGAAGATAAATATCAGTAGGAGTTTGAATATTTTCTTCCTGTATCCCAGTAGATTGTCTGTATGTTCCCACTGTAGAGGTGACTAGACTACAGCCTAAAGTCTAAATTACTCAGCTTGATCTCTGAGGGTGGCCAAGTTCTAGCTCCGCCTCTGACTACTTGGGGCAGAATGACATATCCCTGATCTCTGACCCCTGGATAGGGATTGCCTTTTCTCACTTCTCTGTCTTTTTTCCCAGGGAAATTATTTCTGTTCTCACCGCCCCTCATTCCAAGCCCTACCCATTCTTGGGGGCTCTGGTGACGTCAGCCACTCCTACAAAACTTATCCAGGGTTTTCATATATTCCACTCATTCAACATTTTTTTAAATTGATCTAATTTTTGGCTGTGCTGGGTCTTTATTGCTGCATCCAGGCATTCTCGAGTTGTGGTGAGAGAGCTGCTCTCTATTTGCAGTGTTTGGTCTTCTCACTGCAGAGCGTGGACTTCAGTAGTCCACGCTGAGTTAGACGGGCTGAGTTGGACGGGCTGAGTTGCTCTGCTGCATCAGGAATCTTCCCAGATCAGGGATTGAGCCCGTGTGTCCTGCACTGGCAGGCAGATTCTCAACTATTGGACCACTGCTCCTGCTGCTGCTAAGTCTCTGCGACCCCATAGACGGCAGCCCACCAGGCTCCCCCGCCCCTGGGATTCTCCAGGCAAGAACACTGGAGTGGGTTGCCATTTCCTTCTCCAATGCATAAAAGTGAGAAGTGAAAGTGAAGTCGCTCAGTCATGTCCGACTCTTCTCGACCCCATGGACTGCATGCAGCCTGCCAGGCTCCTCCGTCCATGGGATTTTCCAGGCAAGAGTACTGGAATGAGTTGCCATTGCCTTCTCCAATTGGACCACTGTTTTATTGAGCATCTATGGTGGCCAGGAGCTCCAGCTCTGTCTTTCCCTTCCTCTGACATCATCATCTCCCCGGTTGCATTATTTTTCTCTTTTTTTCTTGGCCACACGGCATGCGGGATCTTAATTCCTTGACCAAATCTGTGCCCTCTGCAGTGGAAGGGTGGAGTCTTAAGCACTGGAGCCCCAGGAAGTCCCTCCCCAACAGCTCGCGTTCACGTCAGCTATCATATACTGTCCAGCAGTGATCCCCCGTCACACTATCTGGCCATAAGATTCAGTGTGCTCTGTGTCATCTGCCTGCTTTAATCAGGAAAAGTAACACTAGCTGTTGAAACAGACAACCCCAGGGACTTTCCTGGTGGTCCCGAGGCTAAGACTCCGTGCTCCCGAAGCAGGGGGCCAGGGTTTGCCCCCATGTGACACAACTAAAAGGCCCTGGTGCAGCAAAGGTCCCGTGTGCGACGACCAAGACCCGGCCCAGCCGAATGAAATACACGTGTGTGCCTGTGTGCCAAGTCACGTCAGTCGTGTCCAACTCTTTGCAACCCCATGCGCTGTAGCCTGGCAGGCTCCTCTGTCCATGGGATTCTCCAGGCAAGAATACTGGAGTGGGTTGCCATGTCCTCCTCCAGGGGATCTTCCCTACCCAGGGATCAAACCCGGGTCTCTTACATCTCCTGTATTGGCAGGTGGGTTCTTTAGCGCCACCTGGGAAGCCCCCCAATAAATAAATATATGTTTTTTAAAAAGGGAGACTTTGTGCCTTTTTTCAAGTTAAAAAACAAATAGATGACAGAGAAGACTCCAGACCCCAAGGGGCTGGGTGCTCATGGACCTACCCAGGCATCAATAATAGCATAAGGGGTGTGGTGTTAGATGATGCTGGGTTGGGTCTTCCTGGAGACTCTGGAGTTCCCCACCCTGGGGCAGCGATGATTCCTCCCTTCTGCCATCCAGATCTTTATTTGCTGGGGTTCATTGGGGTTAATTACTGTTGTGGTTGGGGTAGGGTGGCAGGGAGCACTGCCTGGGACCCAGGGCCTGGAGGGGGAACCCTGAGAGTCAGAGATGAGTTTGGAGACCTGGAGGGGTGGAACCGGGAGTCTGGGGGGCACAAGGTGGACTGGAAAGACACCTCCTGCCACCAGGGAAACCCTTTCTGTGCTCCAAATCTAGGTGAATGGGTCTTTAACCCTTTCTTGTCTTCCACCCATTCCTGCCACCCCCCAAATCATCAAAGGCCCAGCTCGGTGAGGCAAGTGGCATTATTCACAGGGGTGGGGTTGAGTGTCCTGGGGAGAAGTGGCCTGGCCTCTGGCTCAGACCTTGGTCAGTTGAGAGTGGGACCAGCACCCGAAGCTTCTGGATCCAGCAGGGCAGGACCACAGGGACGGGGTGTCTCGGCATCAGCCTCGCCTCCAGGGACCCTCTGCAGGGTGCCAGTTACCTACAGCCTCCACCCCGCCATTCTGCAGGGACAAAGCCAGGTTGGTGATGGCCCAGAGGCAGGTCAAGGAAGCAAGAGCGGTGAGGTAAAGGGGCCGGACCTGGATCCGGTGGGGATGCTGCTGAGGCTCTGGGCCGCCGTCTGTCCCCACCTCACAGGCACTGAGGCTTCCTCAGCATCTTGGGTCCTTGAAAGCCCAAGGCTGGGGCTCTGAGCAGCCCAGCCGCCTGCCTTGTGAGGCTTTCTAAGGGTCGTCTGGTCCCTCTGCCCCTGCACCAGGGCGACACCACAGCCAGTGTGGGTGAGTGACTCTGGGGTATGGAACAGCCTGAAGGGTGTGTGGGGGGCCTGGGGGGCCAGTTGCCAGGGCTAGAGGGGGGAGTAAGGGCTGCGATTCCCATACACAGGTTCCAGTCCTTGCTGTGTGACCTTAGATAAGTCACTTGGCTTCTCTGGGCCTCAGTTTTCTGAAAGGGTGATTCGGAGTGGATGGAGGTGATACTATTAATATGCACTTTACCAGGAAGGTAATAAAAGGGCAAAGGTGTGAGGTAGATAGACTATCACGAATGCCATTCCTTGGGCTATGGTAATGATGGCAATGTTGTTATTTTGGCTATTGATATGATTTAAATCTAATATATATTGGTATCAGTAACGGTATTCATAAAGGGTTTCCATTTCCAGTGAGGAAAAGGGCTGAACACGCTCACTTCCTCTATGTTGTTCTCATCTTTGCCCATGTTTTGTGTGCATATGTTTGCGTGTGTGCATGTGTGTGCACGTGTGTGCATGTGTGTATACGTGTCTGTGCATTGTGTGCATGCGTTTGTGTGCGTGTGTGCATGTATGTGTGTGCATGTGCATGTGTGTGCACGCACATGTGTCTGTGTGTGTGTGTGTGTGTGTGTGAAGGGCTGGGGTTCAGGAGTCTGATAATCCCCCCACTTCCATTGTGCATGACTCTGCAGAAGGTGTGCTAACATGGAGAGGGGATTTGAAGGTCAGCGCAGCATGGCACTGCTCTCTGTCACCAGTTCAGGGATGCCCAGGCCTGGCTGGTGCCCACTGAGCCCTCCTCCGTCCCCAGATTCCCTGCCCCCAGGTCCCTGGGCTGGTCTTCCGCCTACTGACTGAGCTAAGAGCTTTAGGTAGTTGATCCTCACAACTGGCCTGTGATGTGGGGTATAATTATCCCCACTTACAGATGAAAATACCAAGGCTTGGAACAGCAAATCAGCCTTCCCAGCAAATATCAGGGCTGGCAGGCCAGTCTGAGCACTGCAGCCCCTAGAAGGGCCCACCAGGCCCCTCAGTACCGGGATGGCCCTGAAAGGTTGATTCGTCTCTACCCTACTCGGCCCTTCTCCCCCTACTGCCCACCCCCGCCCCTGGGGCTCTGACTCCCCAACAAGCCACTCATGAGTTAGGGTTGGAGGACGTTTCGTGGGAGCCCTCTGTTCAGGGTGAAGGCTGGGGCCGGAGCTTCAGCCTTTCAGTCTAAAGGAGCTGGGGCCCCGACAACAGACAACAGATGGGAGGAGTCTCAGATAGGCTCTAGGGGTGTCCCCGGTGGGTCAGCGGCTGAGGCTCTGCCTTGCAAGGCAGGGACATGGGTTCAATTCCTGGTCAGAGAACTAAGACCCCACATGCCTTGGGGCAACTAAGCCCATGTGCCGCGACTAAGACTCTACGCAGCCAAATAAGTAAGTATTAAAAAAAATAAAATAAACTCTAGACCAGGTCATGAAGCCCTCTGTGACTATGCTCACACACACACACACACTCACTCACGTGCACACCTCCCTCCTCTGGAAACCCCGAGGCAAAGACAAATGAGCAAAACCACAGAGACACACAAGCACACAGAAGCGCACAAATAAACACAAGCTTCACAGGACGCCCTGGGCCCATTACAGCCCATCCTTGCATGGATCCACGCCAGGGTCCTCAGCTGCATCGCATATACCCACACACACATGGGCACACACGGGCACACGTGTACACACAGGCAGAGAGCCATGAGTGGTATAGTTAGAGGCTGAGCAGGAGGGGCAAAAAGGCCCGTCTGTCCCCCATCCCACCTCCCCAAGTCCTGCCAACTGAGCCCCTGTTCCGAGCTCAGGAGCCCCTGAATCACCATTGTGCTGAGTAAGCATCCAGCTCAGTGAATGGGTCTGGGACTGCCATGGAAAGAGACAGAGTTTGGGGTTTGAATCCTTGACATTTCTGCACTCGGAAGCTTGGTGGGATGCAATGCTCAGTCATGTGACCCTATGGACTGTAGCCCACCAGGCTCCCGTCCGTGGGATTCTCCAGGCAAGAATACTGGAGTGGGTAGCCATTTCCTCCTCCAGGGGGATCTCCCCAATCCAGGGATTGAACCCAGGTCTCCTGCATCGCAGGCAGTTTCTTTATGGTGTAAGCCACCAGGGGAGTCCCAAAGCTTAGCGAAATGACTTAAACCTGCCCAAGCCCTGGTTTCCTTACCTGTCAGACAGAGCCATGACACCGTTTTCCTGGGTTTACTGGGCCCACTATGTAGAAAGGGCTAGATACATGCCCTGAGACAGCAGCTGACCAAGTGCAGCAGTGGGAATGGTCCAGACTAAATATCCTGGCTTATGCAGTTCCCAGCAGGTCATTGCCTTCCACCCTGAACCTCAGTTGCCACATCTGTAAAATGGGGCTTGTATATAAGGTCCTTCTGCCCTTGCAGGGGTAGCAGAAGGGATACAGGGGAGGGATCCTGAACTATCCTTAACTTTCTGAGACCTTGGGAACATCAGAAAACCTTTCTGATACTCAGTATCTTCACCTGTGAAGGATAAAACCCCTCACCTGCCTACCTCGCAGGAGTGGGAAAAGCTTTTGGTAAAGTTTCAGACAGTGGCAAAACGGGGGCAGGCTGGTGGGTCTGCGACTCCCCCTCCATAAAAGATACTCAGCTCCATGGGCACCTCAATGGCTTGGACTTCTCCGGGGTCCTTCCCCACCCTTGGCTAGGGGACTGTTCTACAACCGCTGGCTGGATTGTCAACACCCCCTGCTGGTTTGATGAGGATGGGCTCTGTTTCTTTGTCACATAAGGGTCAGAAAAGCAGGACTGCTCACTGGACTCACCTACTGAGCTGCTGGGACCACAGATGCAAGGAGCTCCCTGTGGGCCCGTTTCAGACCCCACACATAGCTGTGATCATTACTAACTGACATGCGCTAAATACTGGGCAGCATGTTAAGGGCTTTCCGTGCACCGTCATTACCCCCTCCGAAAGTGGGGGTAGGGGGATGAAACAGAGGCAGGAAGGCCCTCCCAATGACCTGTGCAGGTAACACTATCATAATATAAGATCTGTTTCACAAATGAGGGAACAGACTCAGAGAGGCTGGGTAGCTTGCCTAAGGCAACATCTGGAGAGGGGAAAAGCCAGTGTTGCCACCCAGATCCGGCTGCCTCCTGGAGTACGAACACCTCCCAAGCAACCCAGGCTGGTCTCAGAGAAGGTTACACAGGCATGTGCTGGGAGGACGGGGTACGGTGCCTCCCGGGACTGTCTAACCTGGGGACAGGAGGCAGCTGGCAAAACAAGAGGCATCTGGAGACCTAGTGTTACTTAACCAGTTTGGCTGCTCTGTGATCTTCGGCCAGCCCCCTTGCCCTGTGGCCTCAGTTAGTTTATCTGTAAAAAGATAAGTTTGTTGGGTCTTCCCGGGTAGTCCAGGGGTGAAGACCCTGTGCTTCCAATGCAGGGGGCCCAGGTTTGATCCCTGGTCAGGGAACTAAGATCCTGCATGCTATAGAGCAGGCAAAAAAAAAAAAAAAAAAGTGCCACATACCCTGAGGCCCTTCCTGCCTCTGATTCATCCCACCACCCCCACTTTCGGCAACTTCACAATCTCATCTATGATGTAATGTCACAGCAGTCTAACTAAAACTTCTTATTATTTCTTAAAAATTAATTTAGGTATGTATTTATTTTTGGCTGCACTGGGTCTATGTCCCTGCAAGGGCTTTGGGCTTTTCTCTAGCTGTGGTGAGCAGGGGCCACTCTTCGTTGCGGTGCTCGGATTTCTCATCGAGGTGGCTTCTCTTGCTGCTGAGCACGAGCTTTAGCGTGTGTGGGCTCAGGAGTTGTGGTTCCCAGGCTTCAGAGCACAGGCTCGGTAGTTGTGGCACATGGGCTCAGTTGCTCTGAGGCATGTGCGATCTTCCTGACCCAGGGATGGAACCCATGTCTCCTGCACTGGCAGGTGGCTTCTTCACCACTGAGCCACCACGGAAACCCTAAGTCTTCGTAAGCTGGGCTCCCTGGACCTCTGCCGGCTTCAGGAGCTGCCTGGAATCAGGAGGAAAGTTGAATGTGAGTGTAAACCTATTCAATGTGCATTTTTCCAGGGCAAGTGTCCATACTGGCACCAGATTCTAAACCCCAAAGCTAAGAATCATTGCTTAGTTTAGGATTTTTTAATCTCCCTAACCTCGATATAAATTTTAAGGGGAATGAGTAGAGAAAGGTGAATCCCTACTGTATAAAACCACCCTTCACTGTGTTTAAAGCCCCCTTAGGCCTCCTGGAGCCACACCAGCTGCTGCACCCCACGCTTCCACCCGTGGAGACCCCAGCCCCCACTGCTTCCGGTTAGTCTGGCCTCCACGCCGAAGCTCGGGTCTGTTCGTCTGGTCTTCTGGCTTCCTCACCCCCATGTCCGTCCCTGGACCGGCGGCGCCAGGAGGCGGGTCTTTGGTGAGGTAGGTGCAGTGACCAGGATCGCCAGTAGGGGGCGGGAGGTGGCCGAACGCCGAGGAGCACCCCAGAGCGACATCTCG
>SJYW01035856.1:606178-617615 GCA_006410735.1 Raphicerus campestris | reverse complement strand
TATATTGTCACCCTGCTTATTTAACTTCTATGCAGAGTACATCATGAGAAACTCTGGGCTGGAAAAGCACAAGCTGGAATCAAGATTGCTGGGAGAAATCTCAATAACCTCAGATATGCAGATGATACCACCCTTATGGCAGAAAGTGAAGAGGAACTAAAGAGCCTCTTGATGAAAGTGAAAGAGGAGAGTGAAAAAGTTGGCTTAAAGCTCAGCATTCAGAAAATGAAGATCATGGCATCTGGCCCCATCACTTCATGGGAAATAGAAGGGGAAACAGTAGAAACAGTATCAGGCTTTATTTTGGGGGGCTCCAAAATCACTGCAGATGGTGACTGCAGCCATGAAATTAAAAGACACTTACTCCTTGGAAAGAAAGTTATGATCAACCTAGATAGCGTGTTCCAAAGCAGAGACCAGAGGAACCAGAGATCAAATTGCCAACAAAGGTCCATCTAGTCAAGGCTATGGTTTTTCCTGTGGTCGTGTATGGATGTGAGAGTTGGACTGTGAAGAAGGCTGAGCGCCAAAGAATGGATGCTTTTGAACTGTGGTGTTGGAGAAGACTCTTGAGAGTCCCTTGGACTGTAAGGAGATCCCACCAGTCCATTCTGAAGGAGATCAGCCCTGGGATTTCTTTGGAAGGAATGATGCTAAAGCTGAAACTTCAGTACTTTGGCCACTCTCATGTGGAGAGTTGACTCACTGGAAAAGACTCTGATGCTGGGAGGGATTGGGGGCAGGAGGAGAAGGGGATGACAGAGGATGAGATGGCTGGATGGCATCACTGACTCGATGGATGCGAGTCCGAGTGAACTCCGGGAGTTGGCGATGGACAGGAAGGCCTGGTGTGCTGCGATTCATGGAGTTGCAAAGAGTTGGACATGACTGAGTGACTGAACTGAACTGAACTGAAAACAAGTAAAGTGTTATTAGGAGGAAAAGGGTACCTGTGGATAGATGCATGGGTGAGCTCAGAGAGAGGGTCTCCTTCTTGTGGTTTGAATCACTTTTATGGGGCCTTTTTTCCCTGGGTTTTCATTGATCAATCATCTTGCTTTGCCTGGTTCAGTCTGTATTGGTTCATCGGGTCCTCTTGTGTGTGCCTGAAATCTCCGTAGCCAAGACGGAAAAGAAGTCTATGGATAGATTGATGTCATTCCCTTTTCAGCCTCCAAGGAGCCTCTTTCCACATGTGTAGTTGGGAAGGTTTCCTTGACCTTGAGAATGAGAAATATGTGGCCTTTTATCTGGGTAGGGCTTAGCTCCTCCTCTTCATTGTGGAGTATCAGTCCACAGAGGACAGACTCCAGCTCTTCAGCCTGGGACCTATGTATCTCCTGCCTCAAAGCCAGAGTTCAGTTCAGTTCAGTCACTCAGTCACGTCCACATCTGACTCTGTGACCCCATGAACCGCAGCACACCAGGCCTCCCTATCACCAACTCCCAGAGTTTACCCAAACTCATGTCCATTGAGTTGGTGATGCCATCCAGCCATCTCATCCTCTGTCATCCCCTTCTCCTCCTGCCCTCAGTCTCAGCATCAGGGTCTTTTCAAGTGAGTCAACTCTTCTCATGAGGTGGCCAAAGTATTGGAGTTTCAGCTTCAACATCAGTCCTTACAATGAACACCCAGGATTGATCTCCTTTAGGATGGACTGGTTGGATCTCCTTGCAGTCCAAGGGAGTCTCAAGAGTCTCTTCCAACATCACAGTTCAAAAGCATCGATTCTTCAGCACTCAGCTTTCTTTAGAGTCCAACTCACATTTATACATGACTACTAGAGAAACCACAGGCTTGACTAGACGGATCTTGTTGACAAAGTAATGTCTCTGCTTTTTAAAAAGCCAGAGTGGAAAGTACATAATGCATGAACACTACAGGCAAAATATGATAACTTAACAAAATATATTTTTCTTATTGAAATGGTCTAGACCAAAGACCTTGCCCATGTACAATATGGTTTTAGTAATTGTTGCTGTAGAAAGGAAGGAAGGGAAGGAGGAGGGAAGGGAGGAAGGAAGAAGTAACAGAGCAGGAAAAGTACTTCTGCCATGTAGCCATCAAAATGACTCACTGTCTCTGGTGGAATAGCAAAAATCAGAGTTGCTTCGAAGTCAGGCAAATCTGAGTTTGAATTCTGTATCCAGGGTTTATGAACTGGATGGCTTTAGGGAAGTCATCAGTCTTAATAAACCTTAGTTTCTTTACTTGTTTCTATAAAATTAGTCTACACCCTACAAAGTGTTTGTGAGAATTAAATAGAAGTATGTAAAAGGCTTTAACGTTGCCTGCTACCCAGTGTCTTTAATAGCTTTTCAAAAATATAAACAGGATCTCTCCTCTCTCTATCGGTAGACATCCACCCAATGTTGAAAGTCAAAAATCTAGAATTCCATCTTGTGCTTCTCTCTTTGCCAGCTCTCCCCATTGTCAAACCCAAGTTAACCCCTCAAAATACTATGCAGGCTAAGACAGTTGTCTTCCTGAATTCTATTTCCACTGTGCTCCTCTTTTGTCTGCATCTTCAAGCTGCCCCTCCGCCATCTATTTCCTACAAAGCAAATTGTAGACTTTTAAAACTGGCATTCAGGGCCACTTACAATCTGGTCTTGCCTGTTCCTTCAGACTAATTTTCTGCCTTTCTCCCTTCCCTGCACCAACTTTAAGCCAGGAGACTTCTGTCCAGCTTAAAATTCTGTAGGCTTCATTATTGAAACANCTGTGCTGTGCTGTGCTGTGAAGCTTGCAGGACCTTAGTTCCCTGAATGGGGACTGAACCCAGCCCCATGGCAGTGAAAGCTCGGAGTCCTAACCACTAGACCACCAAGGAGTTCCCTATGCTTATTCCTTTTTAATGACTGTAATAGATTCCTCAGTGGGTACAGAACAATGTATTCAACCAGCCTTATGTTGAGGAATATCCAGACTGGTTTTGAATTTTTCCCCGAAGATTTGAATAAAGATCCTTGAACATCTATTTTAATATAGAAGCGATTTCTTTAAATAAGATGATTCTTAAATGTTGGGTTGCTAGGTAAAAATTGTGTGTAGTTTATTTTTAACAAATATTTAATTTTTTTCAGTATTACTTGTTGTCACATCTCCTATTCCCACCAGAGATATATGAAAGGATTTTTTTCCTCACATTTTTGTCAGCTTGAGATGATTTCTCTTTTTAGCTCTTCTTCCCCAATTGAATGGATAAAAAAAAAAGTACTATCTTGTGTTAGCTTTAATTTACATTTCCTGAAACTTTTGGATTCCAACTGGTCATTTGGAGACCCTCTTTGTTGAGAGGTCTAATTACAGTCTTTTTGCTGAATTTTATTTTATATTATTTACCCGTTTCTTCTTAGTTTATAGGAGGTCTTTGCATATTAGGAATATTAGTACTTTCCTACCATATGTGTTATTGAAAAAATTCCCCATCCTATTGTTTGGCCTTTGATTTTGTTTTGTTCTTTTGCTGTATGTTTGGTTTGGTTTTTAATATAGTCAATGAGTCTATCTTTTTCTCTTGGGTTCTGGGCTTATAGTCTAGTTTGATTGGAAAGTCATCCTTTATCCAAGTTTTTTTTATTGTTTTAAATATTTTCCCCAATATTTATTTCTCTTAATGTGTACAAACACCTTAAGAGTGAACTATTATCATTTCCATCCCTCTCTTACAGATGAAGGGTCCTGTGCTTGGAGGGATGGCATTACCTGCCCAAAGATGCACATCAAAGAAGGTGCAAAGCAGTGACTTGGACCCCAGCAGTCCCAGAGAGAGCCCAGGGAACTTAACCACCAAGCTTACCCTCTCCTCCATCAGCTCCAAGTCAGATGCCAAACTGTCCTTAGGAAACGTTGTCCTTGGTCTTCTACACAGACTGAGAAAAAATAAGTAACAAAGCTGAGGGCAGAAGAATGGATGCTTTTGAACTGTGGTGTTGGAGAAGACTCTTGAGAGTCCCTTGGACTGTAAGGAGATCCCACCAGTCCATTCTGAAGGAGATCAGCCCTGGGATTTCTTTGGAAGGAATGATGCTAAAGCTGAAACTTCAGTACTTTGGCCACTCTCATGTGGAGAGTTGACTCACTGGAAAAGACTCTGATGCTGGGAGGGATTGGGGGCAGGAGGAGAAGGGGATGACAGAGGATGAGATGGCTGGATGGCATCACTGACTCGATGGATGCGAGTCCGAGTGAACTCCGGGAGTTGGCGATGGACAGGAAGGCCTGGTGTGCTGCGATTCATGGAGTTGCAAAGAGTTGGACATGACTGAGTGACTGAACTGAACTGAACTGAAAACAAGTAAAGTGTTATTAGGAGGAAAAGGGTACCTGTGGATAGATGCATGGGTGAGCTCAGAGAGAGGGTCTCCTTCTTGTGGTTTGAATCACTTTTATGGGGCCTTTTTTCCCTGGGTTTTCATTGATCAATCATCTTGCTTTGCCTGGTTCAGTCTGTATTGGTTCATCGGGTCCTCTTGTGTGTGCCTGAAATCTCCGTAGCCAAGACGGAAAAGAAGTCTATGGATAGATTGATGTCATTCCCTTTTCAGCCTCCAAGGAGCCTCTTTCCACATGTGTAGTTGGGAAGGTTTCCTTGACCTTGAGAATGAGAAATATGTGGCCTTTTATCTGGGTAGGGCTTAGCTCCTCCTCTTCATTGTGGAGTATCAGTCCACAGAGGACAGACTCCAGCTCTTCAGCCTGGGACCTATGTATCTCCTGCCTCAAAGCCAGAGTTCAGTTCAGTTCAGTCACTCAGTCACGTCCACATCTGACTCTGTGACCCCATGAACCGCAGCACACCAGGCCTCCCTATCACCAACTCCCAGAGTTTACCCAAACTCATGTCCATTGAGTTGGTGATGCCATCCAGCCATCTCATCCTCTGTCATCCCCTTCTCCTCCTGCCCTCAGTCTCAGCATCAGGGTCTTTTCAAGTGAGTCAACTCTTCTCATGAGGTGGCCAAAGTATTGGAGTTTCAGCTTCAACATCAGTCCTTACAATGAACACCCAGGATTGATCTCCTTTAGGATGGACTGGTTGGATCTCCTTGCAGTCCAAGGGAGTCTCAAGAGTCTCTTCCAACATCACAGTTCAAAAGCATCGATTCTTCAGCACTCAGCTTTCTTTAGAGTCCAACTCACATTTATACATGACTACTAGAGAAACCACAGGCTTGACTAGACGGATCTTGTTGACAAAGTAATGTCTCTGCTTTTTAAAAAGCCAGAGTGGAAAGTACATAATGCATGAACACTACAGGCAAAATATGATAACTTAACAAAATATATTTTTCTTATTGAAATGGTCTAGACCAAAGACCTTGCCCATGTACAATATGGTTTTAGTAATTGTTGCTGTAGAAAGGAAGGAAGGGAAGGAGGAGGGAAGGGAGGAAGGAAGAAGTAACAGAGCAGGAAAAGTACTTCTGCCATGTAGCCATCAAAATGACTCACTGTCTCTGGTGGAATAGCAAAAATCAGAGTTGCTTCGAAGTCAGGCAAATCTGAGTTTGAATTCTGTATCCAGGGTTTATGAACTGGATGGCTTTAGGGAAGTCATCAGTCTTAATAAACCTTAGTTTCTTTACTTGTTTCTATAAAATTAGTCTACACCCTACAAAGTGTTTGTGAGAATTAAATAGAAGTATGTAAAAGGCTTTAACGTTGCCTGCTACCCAGTGTCTTTAATAGCTTTTCAAAAATATAAACAGGATCTCTCCTCTCTCTATCAGTACAGACATCCACCCAATGTTGAAAGTCAAAAATCTAGAATTCCATCTTGTGCTTCTCTCTTTGCCAGCTCTCCCCATTGTCAAACCCAAGTTAACCCCTCAAAATACTATGCAGGCTAAGACAGTTGTCTTCCTGAATTCTATTTCCACTGTGCTCCTCTTTTGTCTGCATCTTCAAGCTGCCCCTCCGCCATCTATTTCCTACAAAGCAAATTGTAGACTTTTAAAACTGGCATTCAGGGCCACTTACAATCTGGTCTTGCCTGTTCCTTCAGACTAATTTTCTGCCTTTCTCCCTTCCCTGCACCAACTTTAAGCCAGGAGACTTCTGTCCAGCTTAAAATTCTGTAGGCTTCATTATTGAAACAATGGCTGCATTAAATGAGCTTTTAAAAACTACTTGTGCCTGCCTCTCTCATCCCTAAGAGGCTTTGTGATAATCCCCTTAGGTGTCCTGTATCACTTCAGTTGATTGAAATTCACGGGGTTTTGATTTTCAAGCATACTTTCCCCATGTGTGGAATTTCTCCCATCTGCTTCATTCAAAGAAAGAAACTGATCCAACATACATACACCAAAAGTCACAAGTTTTAAATTTATTTTAGTTCTGCAATAATTAGGGTTTCTCTGTTTGAGAGATTTGGACAAAGTGGAAATACTGTTGCTGCTTTCTATCAGGATGATGGTGAAAGTCATTATTACTACTTGGCCTTATAAAAAGTAATGAAGGGACTTCCTTGGTGGTCCAATGGTTAAGAATCTGCCTTGCAATGCAAAGGATGTGGGTTCAGTCCTTGGCTGGGGAACTAAGATCCCACATGCTGCACTGTAATTGGAATTGTTTGCCTCAGATTGGGACTTGAATCCATGTGCAGAGACTCAAACCTGGCCAGAATCCTGCTTGGGACTTGAAAGCCCGTGGCTGAGACTCAAACCCTGCCAAAACCCATGGTTTTCCAACTGAGATCACACACCTGGTTTCAGAACCCAATGAAGCTCAGGTTCTTGATGTCTCATGGCATAAAGAATTCAATGAGAAACAAACTAATAGCTAAATGGATTTATTTAAAGAGAAATGCACTCCACAGACAGGGTGTGGGCTGTTACAGAGGGCAAGTGTGGCCTCGAAATGTGGTGTGGTTAGCTTTTATGGGCTGGTTAATATCATAAGCTAATGAGTGGGAGGATTATCAACTACTTGGGGGAAAGGATGGAGATTTCCAGGAATTTGCCCCCTNAATTCTCCAAGCAAGAATACTGGAGTGGGTTGCTATTCCCTTCTCTAGGGGATCTTCCCAGCCCAGGGACTGAACCTGAGTCTCATTGTCACACTGGTTATTTAACTTACATACAGACTACATCATGCAAAATACTGGGCTGGATGAATCACAAGCTGGAATCAAGATTGCCAGGAGAAATACCAAGAACCTCAGATATGCAAATGATATCACTCTAATGCAGAAAGTCCAGAGGAACTAAAAAGCCTCCTGATGAAGGTGAAAGGGGAAAGTGAAAAAGATGGCTTAAAACTCAACCTTCAAAGAACTAAGATCATGGCATCTGGTTCCATCACTTCATGGCAAACAGATGAGGAAAGAGTGGAAAGAGTAATAGATTATATTTACTTGGGCTCCAAAATCACTGCCAATGGTGACTGCAGCCATCAAATGAAAAGAAGCTCCCTGGAAGAAAAGCTATGACAAACCTAGACAGTATATTAAAAAGCAGAGATATTACTTTGCTGACAAAAGTGTGTATAGTCCTATGTATGGTTTTCCCAGTAGTCACGTATGGATGTGAGAGTTGGACTATAAAGAAAGCTGAGCACCGAAGAACTGATACTTAGGAGCTATGGCGCTGGAGAATATGCTTTCTTGACATTCCCTAGGTCTGGAAGGAGATCCAACTAGCCAATCCGAAAGAAAACCAACCCTGAATATTCATTGGAAGGACTGATGCTGAAAGTCCAATACTTTGGCCACCTGATGCAGAATGCCAGCTCATGGAAAAGACCCTGATGCTGGGAAAGATTGAGAGCAGGAGGAGAAGAGGGTGACAGAGGATGAGATAGTTGGATGGCACCACTGATTGAATGGACATGAGATTGAACAAACTCTGGGAGACAGTGAAGAACAGGGAAGGCTGGTGTGCTGCAGTCCATGAGGTCACAAAGAGCTGGACATGACTTAGAGACTGAAAAACACCACCACCCACATTGCAGGCAGATGCTTTTCTGCCTGAGCTGCCAGGGAGGTGCAGAGCGTCTCAGTTTCTGCCATTCATCAACATGCATCAGCCACAGGTATGCATGTGCTCCCTCTCTTGAACCTCCCTCCCCCCCCCCCCCCTTCCATCTCACCCCTCTAGGTTGTCACAGAACACTGGGTTTGAGCTCTGTGTCATACAGTTAATTCGCACTGTCTATCTGGTTTACGCATGGTAATGTGTATGGTTCCATGTTCATCCCTAGTGTGTGCTCACAAGTCTGTTCTCTGTATCTGCGTCTCTATTCCTGCCCTGCAGATAGGTTCATAAGTATCATCTTTCTAGATTCTATTAACCTATGCATTAATATCAGTATTTGTTTTTCTCCTTCTGACTTATTTCACTTTGTAGCACCTTTCCATGTGTTTATTAGCTATCTAACTAGTGACTTCTTTGGAGAAATGTCTGTTGAGGTCTTCTGCCCATTTTTTTGCTTGGGCTGTTTATTTTTCTGATATTGAGCTGCATGAGCTGCTTGTATATTTTGGAGATTAATGCTCTGTTTGTTGTTTCATTTGCTATTATTTTCTCCCATTCTAAGGGTTGTCTTTTCACCTTATTTATAGTTTCCTTTGCTATGCAAAAAGCTTTTAAGTTTAATTAGGTCCCATTTGTTTACTTTTGTTTTTTATTTCCATTACTCTAGGAGGTGGGTCATAGAGGATCTTGCTGTGATTTATGTCAAAGAGTGTTCTGCCTGTTTTCCTTGAAGAATTTTGGAGTTTCTGGCCTTACATTTAGGTCTTTAATCCATTTTGAGTTTATTTTTAGGTATAATGTTAGAAATTGTTCTAATTTCATTCTTTTACCCATAACTGTTGAGTTTCCCCAGCACCGCTTAGTGAAGAGATGATCTTTTCTCCGTTGTATGTTTTTGCTCCCTTGTCAAAAATAAGGTGCCCGTAGGTGCATGGGTTTATCTCTGGGCTTTCTATCCCTCCACTATTTTAGGTGATCTATTTATTCTGCATGCTCCCTATTTTGTAGTTAAAGATAACTGACTGCAAAGTTTTACAGAGAGGCACAAAACCTTGACAGAACACCATAACACTGGCAAGGAGCAAAGATGGAAGCACGGCCAGTGATAAGGAGGCTTACTGTAAGACTGCAGCATCAGAACAGCGGGGCATTACTGCTAGAACAGAGTCATAGACTGGTGGAACCAAATCCCATGCCTGGAAACAGACTCACACAAATATGGTCGACTGTGGAAGCTCTGCTTCCAAGGAGGCGGAGCATAGTTGAGCACAGCAACTTCCAGAAAGAGCATGGAAAAGCACAAAGGAGAGACTAGCTTTACTGTGGATAAACTGACACACACTGTTCAGCCAGATCCTGAAGGTCAATACCACCACGGTAGTAAGTTATGTTGCCTGTATGTGCACTTGATGATTTGATGAAATTGACTGTAACTTGTGCCCTTGTCCCCAAGCCCACAACCCCAGTCTAATTATGAGGAAGACATCAGAAAAATCTCACTGGAAGCATATTCCTCAAAATGCCTGAGCATCAGTTTTCAAACGTGCAAAGGTCATCAAAAGCAAGAGAAGACAGAGGGACTGTTACAACCAAGAGGAACCTCAGGAGACATGACTCCTAAATTAATGTGGTACCCCTGATGGGATCCTGGAACAGAAAATAGACAGGTGAAAACTAAGGAGATCAGAATACAGTGTAAACTTCAGTGAATAAGAATGTATCGATGCTACTTCATTAACTGTGATAAGTGTGCCATAGCCATAGAGGATATTAGTCATGGAGGACACTGGGTGTAACACATATTCAAGAAATCTGTATTATGTTTGTAATAATTTTGTCACTCTACAACTGTTTCCCAATAAAAGTTCATTAAAAGTGGCAAACTCTACAGTGTCTTCCTTTGTGAAATTAATATGGACATAAGAATATTCAGAGCTGTAAGAAGACATCCAAAAATACAGACAGTTGAAAGCATTACTGCCACCCAAGTGATTTGAACTTTCTCTCTATTGCAGTCCTTCATTCCATGCTGTGTTTCAGAACTACACATTCTAGAATGCTAGGTTGCGAATTTTCCCTAAAAGTCTTCATATATGCTCATTCTTCACTGTCTCCACATCTTTCTGTAAATTGCTTCTTGTACCAAGAATAGCCTTCCCCATTAACAGTGAGAAGTTAAATTCTACCACCAATACCTTAATGCCCAGCAAGAAGGCTATGTCATCATCCAACCACTTGCCCCTAACCCTCCCATCCAGTCTTCTCAAGTAGTCATCAAGCTCCAGAATTCACAGCAGCTATAAACATTTTTCACAGTACCTTTCACATGGCCCAACTTTTCCCTCATTTTTGTCCATGTCTTATCCTGTCTCTGAAAAATATACTCTTGATTGCAGGACTCAAGGCTGATTCATCTTTCTGTTCTCTCACAGCCCCTTGCACAAAGCAGAGAGTTGTTCAAATGGTGGGTATTCAATAGATTATATGCTCCATTTATAAAGGAAAAAAGTGTAGTTTGATCCTATTAGATTATACAGACAGGCTCAATTGTGTCTTAATTTCTAACCATACAGGATAGCTGGACCCTGAGAGATTAATTTTCTATGAGCAAGGTGATTGATGTCAAAGGGACAAAAAATAAAATCAACGTGGGCTTCATTTCTATCTTTGACACATGTATTTTCTTGGACCTCTGGACATTAAAGTCTCCCCTGCAAGCTTTGATGCATCACCTCACCACTAATGAAGATCTTCTTCAAACTCTTCTTATTCACACTTCCAGCTTCCCCTGAAAGATCTGAACAAATGTCAGTTGCTTCCTGTTTAAGTTCATCACTCAAGATGCCTGACAGCATCCAATTTGAATGAATGCCTCCAGCGCGCCCAGACCTTTGTATTGCAGCTCACACCCCTTCTTGGCTCGTGGCCCATGCCAACACAACTTCGATGATGTGGCTACAGCAGAGTCTGTTGAATAGATGTAATCACGAGCTACCCTCCATTTAACAGTCAATCAGTTCAGCTGACATGATGCGACGTCCTTTTGGCTAGTTGTTTATGTACTTATAACTGTTCATGGCTGTCTGTAAAATTCTTAATCAGATCAGTGGCTTGTTGGAAACATGTGCAGGGGTTGTGTTCCTTGTTCCGCCATCCAAGGTTTAAAAAAGATCTCATTATTTGTTTACATCAAATCAGACGGAGGTCTGAGCCTATACTTCCCTGGGTGACAAGAGATTCAAACTCAGTCATGTTTGAGGATTCCCTTTTTTCTGGGGAAAAATTTTCCCTTTTTCTGCCAAAAACTGTTGAGTGAAATGAGGGTGTGTGGGTAGATGAGTTTAGAGATAAAGTCATTATAATTGCCTCTTAAATGCTCCTTGTCTGAACTCAGGAGTTGCCTCCAAGGTAGATAGCTTCCCCATGCTGCTGCTGCTGCTTTTTTTTTTTTTTTTTT